>JAOWBR010226147.1:0-17361 GCA_028571145.1 Dionaea muscipula
GGAAGAGAAAGAATGAAACGTACGAGGAAGAGAGTGGGGCCAAAATCCACATCTTAAACCTTTATATACGGGGGAGTGGGCCGAGTGGCATGCAGGTTCCCATAACATCCAAAACGCTTCCGTATTTAACCGGTTTCCACACTAACCATATAAAATCCACATTCAATATGAGTAGTCTAAATAGACCGTCAACGTATATATATATATAATATACGTGCACAACTGATCACTTTAATTGACCTATATATATAAAGTTGAATAACTAATATAATTAATATATATAAATAATATATTTACTCACTTTATAATATTAGGAAATTAATATTAGGAATTAATATTTCCTACCATCATCATCAACATCATCAGCTTAATTCATTTTTCAACCTCGGCATTTTCAGGCCAAGCTTCAATTTTATTTGCCAACATATATCTATTTTTTCGCCTGTGCTTTCCTTCGCCCTATTTCATTGCGCACTCAATTGTTATCCAGGCCTACCCATTGTACCCAACCCCCTTTTTCCCCATATTCGGCTTTTTTCCATCAATTGCACAACAAGAGAAAAAACTCCCTCATCATCCCTTCTCTGCCCCCTCTCTCTTGAAGGAACAAGGGTCGCACAATCCAAAGCAAAAGAAATCACCATGTCTTCCCCAAGCAAGCGCCGGGAGATGGACCTGATGAAATTGTTAATCCCCCCCCTTTTTGGTTTCGCTGATTTTCTTCATTTTGCTTCTTGATTGGATCTTTTTCTTCTGGGTTTGTTGTGAATTTTGCTTATGGGTTCTGTTTTGTGGATTTTGGTGTTTTTTTTTTTGGGTGAAATAGGATGATGAGTGATTACAAGGTTGAGATGGTGAATGATGGCATGCAAGAGTTCTATGTGGAATTTCATGGCCCAAATGAAAGTAAGTTGTCCTTTATTTACCCATGATCTTGTTTGTCTACTTCCAATCCTTGAAGCAGCAGCAGTTGATTGCTTTTGACTTATTATTGATGGCCTTTGCTTTTGTGGGTTCTTGCTATTTTTGGTTTCTTGTGTGAAGACTTGATTTAGTGACATTTTTCCAATCTATATTGCTGGGGACCTGATATCAGTTCAGTTATCTGATGGGTGTGGAGAAAAGTTTAGAGTCCTTACTCTTCTACGCTTATTGTAGACTCCTTGTTCACCTCTTTCTGAAGAAAATTTTTCTGATCATTTGACATGAAGATCAGATATATGCCAGAATTTGCCGGTTATTTATCTAATCAATGTCATACCAGTAAAAAAGGAGCTTGATTTCTGGTCTTTTCGTGTTTAGTATTGAATCTTGACTTCATTTTGGATGTTAAATTTGGAATACATTAAAGATTTGTTGCTTTGGGTTGGGCTCATCTTTTATGCTCATTTTCATGACTTGCAAATTAAATATCAGCCACTGCACTGCAGCAGCCAATCTGATTTTGCAATAAGCTCCTTCATAGTAGACTAGATTGACAATTTGTTGTTACAGGTCCTTATCATGGAGGCGTATGGAGGGTGAGGGTCGAGCTTCCAGATGCTTATCCATACAAATCTCCCTCTATAGGTTTTGTCAATAAGATATACCATCCAAATGTTGATGAGTTGTGAGTTACTTGCCAAATAGAAATTCAGCAAGAGAAGGGATTGTGCTTGGATTGAAATATCTTGAAAATTATCTATTTCAGGTCAGGATCTGTTTGTTTGGATGTTATTAACCAGACTTGGAGCCCAATGTTTGGTAATCAACTATCCTCCACTTGCTTTGATTTCAAATTCAATGCAAGAAGCTGTCTCTTCCCCCTTACTTTGTTAGAAGGAATTTCTCTTACACATGGAACTTGCATAACCCTCCTGGCCAGATTTGGTAAATGTTTTTGAGGTGTTCCTTCCGCAACTTCTTCTGTATCCCAACCCTTCAGATCCATTGAATGGAGAGGCTGCAGCTCTCATGATGCGTGATCGGGCTACATACGAACAACGAGTTAAAGGTTTGCATCTTGACCATTTAGTTTATAATAACTGATATAGATAGATGCTCATTAGTTATTGCCTTCTGCTTCATAGCAATATCTTCTAATCTTTTCTTTTCTCCTTTCGCTTTCCTTCTTCACCTAGAAGAAGCATAAATGAATGTGTTGGTTTTCTGGTTTAAAGGAGAACAATAGGTTATAGGCTGTAAGGAAGCATTATACAACAGCAGCAACAACAGCAACACGGCCACTTCCCATGGAGCCACACGTATCTGTAGGATATATGCACACCAGATCCGACAATTATAGTGCGCTGACTGTCGGTTATCTAACACGCACTGCCCTAACCTAATCCGAAGATTAGGTTATATATTTTTGGTCTTCAGCTGAAGACAGAGAAGGATTGAGCGACTCCTTGTTTGCTTTCTTTCCATCATTTCCTCCAACAACTTTGCTTAATATCTATAACATGAAAATTCATTCATCTTTCATGTGATTGCTTTGCTTTTATGCTCTGAAGAATTGAGCCCTCCCAAGGGGGTTTTCATACAACCGTCACTACTGTGTGTTTTGGATGGGTCTTATTATTTGTTCAGTAGAGTGTGATCCCGGATACCTTGGCTTGTGCAAGTCTCTAGTAATTTCCCGACACACTACTCCTGGCCGAGGTATGGAGGTTTTCAGGTTGTGGACAAAGAAAATCTTTATTGATCTTTTTGTTGTTTAAAAGAAAATGGGCGGATGAAATTTATATGGTGGGAGTTCCCGTTCTGTTGTGGATTCGGATGCTATTTGGCTGCTACACTTGTCATCTTTGGTCATCAATTAGTTTGCCATTCCTCAAACTCCCCACGCACGTTGTTATAGATTAAGATGTTGCATGTTATCTCTTAAATTATGTTGTAAGCAGAGATGTTGAAATTAGGGTGCAGTTTAGTTTCCTGAAATAATAGCCATGTTGGAGGAAATAATGATATTCTGTAGTATGGAAGATAGTTCACTGGTATACGAAATAGTTAAGTCTGTCTACCCGCGGATCCTTTTAGAGGAACGTACTTGTTGAGAGTCATTGCTATGATAGAGGTTGCTTGCTTGGATTGGAACTATCTTGTGATCAACTATGAATCGCCGTCTCAAGGAGCAGCGAGCGTATCTGGTAGTTGCCTGCTGGTTCATTATACAAGTTAGTTTGATTTGGATATCAAGTAAGGGGCAGGCTATTGGGGCAAAAACGAACTGCAGTCACTGGATCTGCGATCATCAACGGTCAAGATCAGTCCGCTGATATCAGTAGTTTTATCTTTTCTGTTCTGCTGATGTCATCTGTATATTTTTCTCACTGTTTTTATCACAATTAACTTTTGTCCCAATAACCCCACCGATCAAGTAACTGGATTGATGATTGACTTCGGTTGCTTGCTCTTTCTCTTTCAGAATACTGTGAGAGGTATGCGAAACCAGAACACGTGGGAGCAGCACCCGAAGAGAAGACCAGCGACGAGGAGCTGAGCGAAGAAGAGTATGCCTCCAGTGATGAAGGGATGGCCGGTGAAGCAGACCCCTAGACCTAGACCTAGTCTAGTTACTTCAACATATCTGTTCTGTTGTATGGGCTCTGCTTCATTTGCATCCGCTTTCTGTTATCTATCTGTACCACCTGTACATTATTATTACTTACTACTACAATGAAAGGCTCCCATTCCCATCATATCCATTGTAAGGATTTCATTTGTAAGATGACCGACTGCTAGAGATTTGTTTTCTTTCATCGATTCCTTTTCTTGTTTGTGTAAATAAATGTAAGATGTGTAAACCATTCAAAATCAATCGTTCGTTTGTTTCCTAGTTTAGCTGCATATATATATATTCCTCTTGTCAACGCTTAGCCAAAGCTTTACACATACAACTATTTCATTCACCGATTTCTGAAGAGATTAAACGCTGAAAAGGGAGGTGCCGGGCCGGCATGTTATTGACACAATCAAAGGCAGGCAGGCAGGCAGGCGATGATATAATAGAGGTGTGTAATTAAAGACATTTTTAGCTCAACTATGAGAATGAGCGACCAATACCAAGAAATTTTTCGGGTCAGGCACCAGTCCTTGAACCAAGTTGAATGGGGTTACAAATGGCTCGGCCTCCTCTTCCCAGCATCTGTTCTCAATCTCTTTACAGGATTTGCCCAGCCAACAGTGGTAGTCCCACTGGTGCCATTAGTCGGCTGAGCCGCCCAACCTTGCTGAGCAGCAGCTGCAGTACTCTGCTGTGGAGCCATAGCCATTCTCCCCCCGCCTGAAGCTGAACCTGAACCGGGACTCCTCCTCATACCACCGCAACTCAAGCTAGGTGGTGGTGGTGGTGGTGGTGGTGATGATGCGGGTCGACTGGGACCAGGCGGCCTCTGCTTCACAACGGACTTCTCCCTATCTTTCCTCTTCTTCTTGCAGACAACCAAATCACCGGGATGAGTAAGCAATGGAGACTCATCCTGCTGACCACCACCTTGATCCCGATCCCGGTTGCTGCTTCCAAATCTCGACTCCTTCAAAGGCAGGTGAGGAGCCGTGACCGACGACCCTCGAACAACTGGCTGTCTGGGTGATCGGCTAGGCGGCTCCGGCACCACCACCTCATTTATCAGCTTATGCCTCTTACTACTCTGACCAACAGCTGCAGCAGATCTATGCGAGGCAGCAACTGCAACTGGAGGAGTAGATGCAGTAGCGGCTGCCGCCGAAGGACCAGAAAACGAGATTGTATTCCTGGCTTCTCTGAAATCTGTGTCTGGAAATGCAAACTTAAGTATATCGAAGAACAAATCATGGACTTTCTTTGCTTCTGTCCTCACCTGCACAAGATGCTTTCCATCCTCAACAAATGGGGAATAGAAGAAGAAGAGGGAAAGAAACCAAAAAAACAATTGCATGTGAGGCAATGGCATGAAGCCAAGACCAGAAAGCAGCTTTGAATTTGATGAGATGAAACAAACATGAACAAGGTTGCTTAGTTAATAGGAGGAGCAACCATACCTCATGAGAGAACCCATAATACTGCACTGCAGTTTTCAAC
Organism: Dionaea muscipula; assembly: GCA_028571145.1. NCBI lineage: Eukaryota > Viridiplantae > Streptophyta > Magnoliopsida > Caryophyllales > Droseraceae > Dionaea > Dionaea muscipula. Next base: position 5,045 of record JAOWBR010226147.1, read on the forward strand.
ATCATTTGCACATCACAAACAAGCTCCATCACTCCATTATATTCTAATCTGTCAACCCGCAGATCAATCTTCCTTAAATCTAACATGTGATTCCCCGGCCCACTCATATACCCAGGACTTTCAATCCTCCTCCATAAGTCGGTTAAAAGCGGTACAATCTGGGGACCTTCTTTGTCTATTCTCCGTCTGAGCTTGCCCACTACATTCTTGCACTGCAAAAAGAAAAGAACGGTATCCGGGTCAGGCTTAGGGAGGAGAAAATAAGTAGAAGAAATTCACATCACGAAACTCGTAAGTACAGTCTTGGTTGCTCTAAAGAGAACAGAGTAGCATACATGATGAAATTGTTCCAAGCAGAAGCTATGAGAAGAAGAAGAAGAAAATATATGAGGCATTCAATCATAACACCGCCATTTCAACGTCATACCTTTCTTTGGACAATATCAGACATCTTAGCACGATGACTTGCACTACCACCGAAATTCCCAACTTTACCCTCCCAACTTCCACGAGAATTTTCATCATCATCCTCAGCTGGAGCAGGTATGCTATTATTCATGCGGCTGGGTTTTCCTGCAGTGGATGCTTTTGATGTATTCGCCAATCTTGCCGGTAAATTACGCCGAGTTCTTGGAGATGGCTCATTCTGCTCTTGCTTGAAGGAAGCAGATTCTCTATACATTTTGGGTTCGGGTTCAGCCTTTACAGGCATTTCAAATTTTTGATCTCCCAAGAATGAGAATTGAGATGAATCTCCAAGACGGAGAGACGGCTTTTCGTTACTGTACATATCTTCTTGCTTCTCCAAAGTGGGACGTGGCCGGAGCCTAATGCTTCTTTTACGCTTTATTTTCCGTTGTACAACCTGTTGTTCATCTTCACCTTCTTCGCGCTCGTGATTCCAGCTTCCAGATTGCTGGTGGTCCATATAAGAATCACCGGAGACAGCAATTTCCCCTTCTTCCAATTCATCAGGCTGCTAAAAATATAGAATAAGAAAGGTTAAGCAGAAGGTACATACGTACGAGCAGACAACTTCACCAAGCAAGTAAAAAAATGTCAGAGACAACACACCGGTCTTTTAGAAATACAACTTGGCCTGGCATCTAGAGCAGATAATGTGGTAAATTTCTGAGAAGAAACCGACGGAGATACAGTTTGGGTCATTCTTCGACTATCAGAGGATGACCCAGGGGATCCGGCTTCTTCAAGCAGATTGCTGTTTCGAGTGCTCCCACTACGGTACTCATACCCATCATCACAAATCGGGCCATCATCCTCTAATTGCACTTTGTCGACTGGCTGTCCTCCATCTTCATCTTCATCTTCAAATTCTCCAATTTCTCCCTCGTCATTTACTAAATATCCATTTCTTTCGTCGGAGCTGGCTTCTGATGATTCACCATTTTCATCATCCAATTCAGTGTAAACCGCCGGCTTTGCCCTTGGCCTCCGACCCCTCTTCCTTTCATTCCCACTAGATTCCACAACAGCAGTGTTGTTGAATATGTCCTTTGGAGGCTTCTTGGATAAAGCGGCGACGGTAGCATTGACTTCTTTAGTAGTGGCACGAAGCCACTGGGGTACCTCATCATACCTCGTCATATCCTCAGTCCAATCTAATTCTTCATCCATTTGGTCAAAAAGTTCGACCTCTTCTTCACTCCTGGCAATCATTCTATTAACCTCCTGAAGAGAGGGCACATCATGGACAGTTTCTTGGTACCTCTCCTCATCATGCAACAACGTCTCCAACGTCATTCGTCTTTCTTCATGGGTCGTTCTTTGGTCGAACCGTCCAGCATTGATCACTTCATCCGCCATGTCAATCTTATACTGCTGAATGTTATTCCGTATAAGGCTCTCAATTGATCCCATATACCGGTCTTCTTTTCCAGCAAGATCATCCTCATCTAAGTCAACAGAGCCCCCACTTCTAAATTGATCCTCTTTATGTTGGCTAGATATCTTGTCAACAACTGCTTCCATATAAATGACTTTAACCTCTCTGGTTTGCCCGATCCTATGAGCCCGAGCGACTGCCTGCTCCTCATTTTTTGGGTTTGGATCAGGATCATATATAACAACAGTGTCAGCAGACTGAAGGTTTAGACCACGCCCGGCGGCACGAATGCTGAGTAAAAAGATAAAGCAGTCGGATCCAGCGCTGTTGAAATCCACGATAGCTGACTCACGGTCATCCAGGCTAGTCATCCCATCGATCCGTCTATAGACCAGACCCCTCCACTGCAAATATTCCTCCACTATATCAAGAAGTTTTGTCATTGTACTGAAGAGAAGAACCCGATGCCCTGTCCTCTGAAGTTTAATGAGAATTCTATCAAGAATCCACAACTTCCCACATGATCTTACAAGAAAATCCTTGGAGAAGTCACCAAAATATGGGTAGCTAAGGAGAGGGTGGTTGCAAATTTTCCGTAGCTCCATACATCTGTTATTTAGAGTTTTATAAGTCTTAGATTGGTAAAGTGGATTTCTTTGAACCCTAAGCTTTTCTTCTTCAGGGTCAACCCGAATAGTGCCAGTGGATTTTACCCAATCGTAAATGGCACCTTGGAAAGCTGACATTTTACATCGTAACACAATGGAGACCTGCCAACGCACGTGTATATGTTAAAAAATTAGACCACAATGGCAAAACAGTAGATCAGGTCAGGTGTATTTGACGAACAAAGCTCGTCAATAAGAGCATACCTTCGGTGGAAGAGAGCCCTCCACATCCTCCACACGGCGCCTGAGCATAAATGGCTCCAGAATTTGATGGAGCCGGTGGATGATGATAACTTTTTTTTCAGTAGCAAGCCAATCGTCCTCATCTTTGTGGCTGGGATCATCCTTTTGAAAGGGTTGCGAGAACCAATCATGGAAAGCTTTGCGATTATCAAATACTTCTGGAAGAAGTAGATTCAACAGCGACCAAAGTTCCTTGAGATCATTCTGCAAGGGGCAGACCATCCATGTTGGCAGAGAATGACTAGAAGACAGTAAAAAGATTTCAGAAATGAAATTAAAGCATCCTCTTGTAGGATCAACATAAAACATGCATAGCATGACCGGGCTGTAGCTATCGTATTTCAGAATATACAGTCTCCACAGCTATAGCTAACCAAAGGAACTGTCGTCGTTTTGATAAATTTAAATAAATATAAATTGCCCTCATAAACTAAAGACGTATTTGAGAAAAACGTCTCTCAAGAGAGGAAACAAGATTTTTTTCGGGAATAATGATCTAAAACAATGTGAAAAAATAGCAATCCCTATCGAAGATAAAAAGACACATCTTCTTCACAATGAACACATGAAAGAAGCTTTCAACTATTCTTATAACCTTAATTTTGAAAATGATCAAGATGGATGTCCACTATGTAGTGTAGAAATCAAACTCACTCATCTAAATAACACAACCAGACCATACAAACAATGAAAAGGGAGTCATAGATAACAAAATTTAAAAAGAAAAGAGCATGTGTTCATGCAGATAATTAGCCATAGCTAAAGCATAGTAATAATTTTGGATACTAAGTATTATTTTATATCTTCTGCCACCCAGGCTCCTCCAATCCAACCAATCCTATGATTTGAATTGACATGAAAAGGACCACACACGGCCAAGGAATTCTGTTTCCAACAGAGATTCCTTGGTGAAGAATGAAATTGAAAAATTAGGTTCAATAGGCCACAACACATTTTCATTGTCATGATAACGGATACATGAACAGAAAAGAAAATGACAAAAATATTGCTATGACAGGCCAGGATGAGAAGACCAAGAACCACAATAAAAACAAACACTGCATCAACTAGAAGGCCAAATCTGCATGCAGAAAGATGCCTCACAAGGAAAACTGTCGATCTATCTAGGGTTAGACACAATGCATTTGACAAACCTAAAATAAGTTAAATCAAACTTTTAGATCCAGTGCAATCATGTGTAGAGGAACCAACTCTATCAAATGCTCACACTAACAATACAAGTCTCCACATTCGAATGTTCATTGGACTTACAGCGTAGATTATATGAAAGCCTCTTCTCGCTACGTGTTGTATTTGTAGGGATAGTAGGCCTCGAACTCGTCTCTAGTCATACCTTGCTTTTATATCATATCGGCGAACCAACTCTATCTACACGTGAGGCTAAAAACAGAAGGGCCCAAGATATGCTTTTATATCTTAACATGCATTCAAGAATTAATCAACACTAAGCATAAAATCTTCTTTGGCCATTCAAAACAAGCAAATGCGGATACTTGATGACCAATTTAAATCACGCATTTATATCTCAAGAGTATTAATTGTAGCAAACCTGTAGTGGTGTCCCAGTCAAAAGAAGGCGCCTTTGGCAGCGATATCGGTCAAGATCACGAGCTAACACTGACTCTCTATCCTTCATTCTTTGTGCCTCGTCAATTATGATGTACTTCCAATCAATTTTGGAAAGTTTCGATCGATCCTTCATAATAAACTCATAAGTTGTGACAAGAACATTAAATTTCAAGGCACAAACCTCCTGCAGAGCCACCATGTGAGAGGGATAAGCAGTTTGTCAGAGTTATTAGGAGTTCAACAAATAAGCAAAACACACAGTTTTCACCTGGGAAAATAATTTCGATCTTTGATCCTTGTAACCAACATAATAGATGCATGACACAGTTGGCAGCCAGTTGTGCAACTCACTCTGACAACAAACAAATCCTGCTTAGAAAATACAGTGAAATCATGGAGCAAATCTTAAAGAGACAGAAAGCAACTGACCTTCCAGTTCACTAAAACAGCATTAGGAACAATAATTAGATGTGGGCCATAGTTTCCTTTAAATTCCATCAAGTACGCAATCAATGCCATAACCTACAGTAGAGATAATGAACAGTCACAATGATGATCTCCTTACTACATACTATAATGGATTAATGGTCTAGGTGAAAGAAGAACCCAAAGGTTGAATTTGACTAGGGTGAAACGCCTTGGGTGTCACACCGGCGGGAAATCCAGGTCGAGTATCACAAAAGGCATCAACATTATTAAGATTAGGTGTTAAATTGTTAGCAAAATAATTGACAGCGGTATTAGAAATCACTTGATCCGAGCAAGCCCTTAATTGAGGGCATAATCACCACCCAGGTTGATCCATCAGTATTATCAAATAAACAACTCTACCAAAAACTTAAATGGTAGAGACCTAGGAAGTAGTTTTATGCTTTAACACACTCACTCACGTGAAAGTCTATTAGGCTTGAAGTGTGGACCTACACAGGTCCACACAAACAAGTGCCGATGATTAGGGTAACAAAATTGGAATTCATGACTACTTGGTCGAACTAGGTCTAATATTTTGTCAGGCAACCTACTCTACCACAAACTCAAGCTTATGGTAATGAGCTCGTAAAATGGTTTTATATTTTGATAAGTATCATTTTTATCACCCGGAAGAATTCAAATCCCCATACACTAAGTTACCCATCCCACCTCCCAAAAAAAATTAAAAACAAAAAAACCCGCAAAAAAATGAGCTTAATGCAGTTTTTGAAACAGGAATTGCTATTATTTAACAGGGCTACGTGATAAGAAGGTAACATACCTGTACAGTCTTCCCCAGGCCCATTTCATCTGCTAAAATCCCGTTCAACTTGTTATTGTACAAAGAGAGCATCCACTGCAATCCAACCTGCATTTTCTCACATCAGTCAACTTATAAGACCCTAAAGACCACAGTTATACATTGACCTAAAATTGACTGCAGCTTACAAGCTGATAATCACGCAAAGTCCCGGTCCTCAGCATTGAAGGCTGTCGCAAGACCCTCTCATTCACAGCATGTGCAAGATGATAATATCTGTCAAAAAATGAAGCCAACTTCTTAATGCCCCAAAAGTTGACCAAGCCTAGTTGAAAACCCTCACTAGAACAGTAGCAATGAAGAAAACAGTAAAAGATACAAAGTTAGTTTCTCGCACAATTTAGCATGGGACTTATTGAATGGCTCTACTCATATAAAGCCCAATTAAGAACTGTAAAAAAATGAAGCGAACAACAAGACACGGACGAAAACTAATTTCCATTCACAATAATGGAGTGAAAATGGCCATTTGCAAAACCTTCTTTCAGCGAGACAAATGAACTCTTAGTGAAGTAAATGAAGCATACTTGCTAGCAGATGAACTATCTTTAGGTGCATTCATTTCAGAAAAGCGGTTCCTTATCATTACTTCCTCTCCGGCACAAGCTGCTGCAGACCTCACTTCTTCTTCAGACAGACCCTTTAGTCAAGACACACATTTCAGGAAGTAATAATGACAAATCGAATCACATTATTTATATTGCAAAGGCAGAAAGAAAACACACTCAAGAAAGATTAGCTTTTGGAGGATATTTGGGTGAAAGCTAGCAATGACAAAACTGGCAACCAGCTTAGGGGGTGTTCATGATCATGCCTGTGCTCGAGCAGCCGCAGCGGCGGCAGCAGCCGCCTCATGAACTTCTTGCTGATTTTTGGCAGCAGTGATTTTCCCTCCCAGCTTATGCAGATAATCCTCTGTTTGAGTCAAAAATGAAGAGAGAACAGCATACTTTTCTGCAGCATCACCAGGTATGCCTGTTTGCTGCTCCAGCAGCATTTCTCTGTATCTGTCTACATCGTTATTCTTCAATGCCTCCATTCTTTTATTCCGCCCATCGTCCTTTCTCTTGGAAAACTCTCTCAACATCCTCTCATGGTATTTAGCAACACCCCGGTTGCGAGCAGTTCTAGCATCACGGATCGCCCAATGGCGATCAGATAGCTTCTTACGCCAATTCATGATAGATTTAAGCTGTTTATCTCTAATGGCTTTCTGAGAAGCCTGTACTTGCCTGGAGAGCTCCAGTCGCTGCCGCTCACATACTTTCACGAATTTCTTGTATTCCCTATCGGACATAGCCATAATCTCCTGTTGTTCTTGGTCAACTTTATCCCTCAAACGAGCTTGAAGGTCTCTGAGTTTTAGCTTCTTTTCTTCAATTTGCAAACGTAAAACGAGATCAGGCCTTATCCTTTTCCTTTCTAAGTTCACTGCCAATAAGTCGCCAATTTTTTTAAAATTCTCTTCTCGCTTCTTGTTCAGAAGTTCCAAGCCTTCCTCAGCAAGAATATCTTTGACATCGTATCCCAAGGTCAGATTGTTATTGTTATTTACCATCATCGACGAAGCAACTGAATCATGCTTTCTGGTGAAAAAAGGGAAATCAAACAATGGGCCATGATATTTCCTGGCAGTGCCTGTATCTTTCTGCTGAGCACTTGCACCTGCTTGTGGCGGTTTCTTAAGCTGTGTATCAGATGCAGCAGCTTGGGACACCACAGCCTTCCCCTTATCAATTGTCGGTTCATTTGAACTACCAGTTCTCTGAACATCACATTCGGCTTCCTGTTCTGACTTAACAGGCAAGGCAGCGGATTGCTGTTCTTCCTTCCCGGAAGATAGAACTGGAGGAGGCTCTCTCATTTCAGCTGTTCCACTGGTAGAATGAGGAAGTGTGGATGATGGTTTCTCATCAACAACAAAAGCTTCCTCTCTGCCGAGCTTTTGCCCCATAGCAGGGGGAGTAAGCTGATTGTTTTCAGTAGCCTCCACAGATCTCACACCCTGATCTGCAATCCTCCCAGCAGATGCATCTTGATTGATCAAGCCAGAAGAAACAGAACGCTCTGTTGGCTGTGACTCAAGAGGAGGCGGAACAATAGCTCGAAGCAATTCCTGGGGAAGACCTTCCCCTTTCTGCCACAGAGAGCACTATCATTAGGGAGGAAGATGGGACCAACATCTTGCAATTATGTACCAGAAAATAAGAAAATGTCAATTATGTACCAGAAAATAAGAAAATGTCTGTGAAACAGTAAATAAGCAAGTAACCTTAATACGTCTAAATGCGAGTATTTGCGCCTTAAGAACATGAAGTTGCTGTTTGCTGAACCCCAATTGTTGTTGCGGGACGTGCGGTCGTGGCCCAGTGTGAGATGGCAAAGAATTTCCGGAGACCCCATTATTAGAGATGCCAGTTGTTTGTGGCAAAGATCGGTTAAACTGTCTGGGATACTGTGTTGACAATGAATCTGGAAAAGAATGATCAATGCCCTGGTTCAAGTTCATAGAAGGACGTGGTGTCTGCATGGAGAGCATTCCATTAGCCATCCCACCAGACTGACCACCAGAACGTGGCTGTGTTGACGGATTGCTAGCATCAATAACAGGAGAAGCAATGTTCGAGGTGGAGGCAAAAGGCCCAGGTGTCGATGGCGGTCTAGCTTTTCCTATGCTCGACTGACCAGAAACCTCACTAGAGGAATTTGCATGAGAACTTTCAATAGCAACTGAAGGAGAAGTAACCTGCTGTCTTTGCATTGGGGTAGGAGATGGTTGTGAATTCCCTTCATTTGCTTTTTGCTGTGCCACCATTCTAGACTGCATCAGTGGTATTAGCTGTGCCATCAAGGTTGCATTGGCCGGCTGAGTCAGATCTACATTGTGTTCAGCTGCCCAAGCTTGCATTGCCGGCAACTGTGCTGCCATAGCCATCGGGCTGTTTCCCATGTTTGGAGAGCTCTGCAGAACCTGAGTCATTTGCATAGGCCTCATCATATTTCCTGTGGCTGCTTGTCCAATGGGCATCTGGTGCATGGGAAGCTTGGATTCATTCCTTTGATCCAATACTGAGCGTTGTCCTAGCTCTGTCTGCTTCTCACCACGACTAAAGGGTTCAGATGACTTCTTAGACGAGGATGCTTGTGCCTGGTTGGCTGACTGCATAATCATAGCTTCTTGCATTTTCAAATTAGCCAATCGGACATCTTGATCTTTTCCAGATGGAGGTACCATCCCCAACTTTGCCTGCGGCTGCGGTTGCATGCCCATTGCTGTCTTCTGTTGGGCAAAGGCATATTGCAAGTAAGCTTGGTGTAGTGGATTTGGTATTTGTTGCTCATGACCTTGATTCTTGAGTTGGCTATCTTCTCGTATCTGAGGGGTCCCTTGTTGATGACTGAAGTCAATGAACTTCCTTTGCTGCTGAGAGAGCTGCATTGCACCAGAAGATGAAGGAAAGCTGGACCCTCCAATGACTCCCTGGAGACCGCCAGCTTGAAATGCTGTGATGGCTTCATTGCCTTCAGGCTTCCTCAGAAACTGATGCTGCAATGACTGCAGAAGGAAGAATATAACAATATAACTATACAAATATACAAGCAGGCTTAATCAAGCAATCCACATCAAAGATAAACCTCTTCTATCAGAATTCAGTCTCCATCTAGTTGTTTTTCCACTTAAACTAAATGATGCACAACAAAACATATTATTACAAGTCAAAGAAACTCGTGTTGTGCATCATCATCATCATCATCATCATCATCATCGTGCGGTGCATATCACTCATAAAAACAAGGCACTACAGCTCCTGGCCATTCTCTTCAAGAAACAAAATATTGTTAAGGGTCAAATCCTTCCCCATGAAAGACAGAACAGAAGATGACTAACTAAGAAGCTTTTCATAACACACCAACCACAACTAAAAGTATCCAGTAACACTGTCAAAGAAAAGGCACCTGGACCCTACACAAATAGATCAAAGAAGTCATAGAAAACCATCCAACAAGCTGCATAATGACCACCAGAATTGTAAATCAACAGCCAATACATGAACAAAAAGAAATGGTATACAATAAGCCACTCAGTAGAGTTGAAACTAACACACTATGAAGGATTGAGAAAGTACAAAAGCCATCACTTGCCTGCTTGTCCACGCAGAAAACCAGAAAATAAGTTCTATATTAATAATGTGAGCACTAGAAAACTATTGAAGTTGTCAAAGAATGTAGAAGTTTGACAAGAAGGAGTTACATTCAACTTGAGAAACTTCCATAACAGAATTTCAAACTCACGTTCCTGCATAGACATTTACCCCTCAAAAGTTCCAATATGAACCAATAGCAGTTATGCGCAGAAGAGGCTGAAGCTAATGGAAGTCAACAAAAAAAAAACAGAATGTCAATGCCATCCTCTCTCAAGCCCAGACACCAATGGACTTACCAGCTTAAAGGGGCCAATCAAACCAGCAAGGAATCAAACAATGATTAGCCCCAGTTCAAGAAATTCAGCAAAAACCCCTTCATCACAAGCTGAAAGCGTGTCCACAGATAACAGTGAACACAATTGAATCATCAAAGTCAAACTAAAGAAAAAAAATAAATCCACATAGAGAGACCTATCGACACTATCTATAGCTAGAAGATCACATTTACATCCTAATATCTGGGATCATCAGACCCCATCAATTTCCAGAAATCCCAATTTCATAACCAAATACACAATTCAGCTAAATTTACCCAAAAAAGGGGAAAAAAAAACAACCCTAAACTTATAGCAACTTGAATTAAACAAGGAACCCCACTAACCTGTCTACTCCCAAGCTGCTGCTGCTGCTGCTGCTGATGTTGATGCTGCTGCTGCTGATGTTGAATTGGATCAAACCCACCAAAGTGAGGAGCAGACACAGCAGAGGACGATGAAGACGGAGATGCGGCCGCCGACGCTGGGCTCCGCCCATGCCCGGCGGCTCCCAGCCCCCCTTGCTGGTTACCACCACCAGCTTGCATATATTTATATGGAAAGAAAAAACACACACCCGCCAAGACACAAAACAACCCAAATAAAAACCCACGAAAAATAAACTGCCCAGCAAAATTTCTATCAAGAAAAAGCACCAAACCCCATTTTGTCCTCCAATAATTCTACCCGCCAATGTTCGAAAACAACTACTCGGGCCGCGTCTCACCCCTCCCCCTCCTCGTTCTTGCAGGAAAAAACCCACCAACCCAAAATTTCAGGAGATCTTGTGGGCAGAAAATGAAAACCCCAAAATTTTCTCTCTCCTCTATATTTTTAAAATATATATCTGAAAATCCTTGCTCTGTCTCACTCACTGTATCTCACAGCAGGGGACTACAACACAAAACCGACTTCTGCGGCTCTTCTGCGGGAATAAAAAGAAAATTGGATTTGGAATTTCGGGTTTGCGATGGATTGGATGGGTTGCGGTATTTAATTATCGAAAGCGGAAATTGTGGGCCCAAGAAAAGGGGATGGAGATCAGAGAGGGCGTAGGTGGTGTGAGTCGCCGGCCGATGGTCGATGAGTCTCCGATCTGATCGGGGATCTCCCCAGCTGTGGAGGATTTCTACTCAATTGATCTGATTTTCACGCGATTCCACTTTGAGTCAAACCCTAATAGTAATACGTTTTTTTCTTTTTTTTATTTTTTTTTTTTTTTTTTCCTGCTGTATTACTTTTTAAAATTTAAATGTTATTTGGGATTATTTTTGCGTGTGTGTGAACTGTGAAGTGTGAACATCGTTTTGGTCTCTCTCTTGGTTATTTCTCGTTCGTCTTTTTCTCGATTCACCCGAGTGACTTGTTGAGGGTTGTGTGGGGTTGAGTTAACTCGTGATTAATGTCTTAACCATGGTTAAGGGAACAAAAAAGAAGCTGAAAGGGAAGAATTCGGAGTCTTCGGACATGTTTAGCATGATCCAATTTCTTGAATTAGAAAAACTCACAAGCGTTCAAAGACTATTACTTAGTGTCTGATTGGCTGCTGTATTTGCGAAGGGATATACATATAAGGAAGTATATTTTTGAGGTATATTATCCTTCGCTAAGTCTATGGCCTGTAAAACCTAATACATCTTTCATATCAACTGTTTTTCTCTACCGTTTACAGACTTACAATGGATCTCACATTTTCTCTCTTTATATTATCAAATCATTTTTTTAACATTTTAATTTTCTTTTATAAACATCACATCAATGAGATTCACCGTTCAAACATAATACACCGTCTATATTTTATCTCATTTGTAACTAATACATCCTAATTTTTAGGACATCCAATCGGTCTCTTATGGTTTCAACTATAAAGAAAACGAGGTGATGTTTTAATATGGTCTATTTTTGTATTTTGCCCATATATTTTTATAACTTTAACTCGAATTTGAGAAAAATTTACGGTATTTTTAAAAATAAATTCTTGAAAAACGGTGACAGCGAAAGTAATTACAAAAATTCGTGCGAAGGTGTTTGTAAAGACGTCTTTAGTGTAACGTAAATATTAATCAACATATGATAAATATGTTGATATCATTTTACTGGACAACCCTGCAGTAAGCACGACATTCATAACATAAATATTGTCGGTACAAACCTGCAGAAAACACAGCAATCGCCAACACCCTGCAACAACAAGCTTAGATTATGGCCAATTTCAACGGAAAA
>JAOWBR010226258.1:0-17353 GCA_028571145.1 Dionaea muscipula
GAATTGAATAAAGAAAAGTACTTACAAACGGATCGAGCTGACCATCTCTTGATTCAAAACTTTTGAACCACGCCGCATCTACATGTAGCTTTGTCCCCACATAACGGCTGACATTTTCAAATAATATAGTGTAAGTTTTTGAAAATATTCAGATAGAATATATAATTCAATTCAAAATACTTATAATTTTTTAGATTTTTTTAAGTTCACGAACAACTGTACTTCTCATTTTCTCGCTTCCTTCTCCATCATCCGCAAATTTAGGTACGGGCTCCTCAGAAATTGAGAAAGCATTCTTGAACACACTGGCCTTGCTTCCCTCATCCTATCTACATCATCATCTTTTGATTCAAAATGTTTTGTATTATCAGCTGCCAGATCCACATGATGTGCAGCATCATGATCTGCCACATGATGTGCAGCATGATCATAAGCAAAACTCAGTTCCTTATCAAGCTCAGATGTAGCTGCTACAGCTAGTGCCTTAAATGCATCAGCTGTACCAAAGACAGGTGTTTCAGGTGTGCCAGGTCCCTTATCACTCTCACGTGTGCCAAATTGGCCTTCAGGAACTCTACGGCTAAAGAAATCGCATAATTTGTCGAAGAGAGTGTTGCGCTCTCTTTCCACAGCATTGTCAATCATTGAAGGAATCTCATCACGTAAAGACTTAATCTCTATTTCCAAATCAACGTTGCTTCTTGTCAATGCAACGTTGCTAGCTTTCAAATCCCGCAATTCCTTGTATATCTTCTTGTTCTGATGATGAAATTCCTTAGATTTCATTGATTTCTACATTTAAACATGAAAGAATATGATCAGTAAGGTAAGACAAGTAAGACCGATGGGAGAATCGGTATGACCGATTAAAGTATCGGTCTGACCGATTAGAGCATCGGTCTGACCGATGTAATAATCGATAAGACCGATTAGAGAATCGGTCATCAGATGTAATAATTGGTCAGACCGATCAATCAACTATTAACTTCAACAACTTATAAATCATCTACTTACCTTCTCCTTCGGCTCATTGCCAGCGGAGCGGGTGCGGGGGTGGGATGGGGATGGTGTTGGCATAGAGGACTCATCATCGGACTCTCCAACAGGGTTGGCAGGTGGTATTAGGGGGTCTTTTTTCACTTTGTCACCTAACTTGATAGCTTTTACCTTCTTCTTAGGAGGTTTGGCAGTTACTGGAGGGGAATCCAAGTTGCGTTCCACCGATTGAGCTAAGCCTTGTTCATGTGCGGCGTAGCTGAATCCTTCGGTGATATCATCATCGTCTATGCCCCTCCAGTAATCTTGTTGTTTTTTATCCGATCTTGCCTCCAATTTTTCCAACACGTCTATCTATATTGCAGCAGAGAACAGATGTTAATATTAACTAATATCATCTTAAACAACACTTAAATGAATAACACGTACATCTGATTTGTAAGCATTTTTCAGGTTGACCTTCTTCTTTGAAAACTGCCAATTCAAGCATCTTGACATTCGTATATCCTCTAGCCCTACGGCAAACTTGTTGCCAAATTCAGGAATCGCCTCGTATGCCCAAATCTGTAAACAAGCATATCCCGAGAAGGTCATATGATATACATATTTCAGAATGGATAATTGTAATACGGGAAGATCAAAAGAAATTACCAGCAAGACATACGAGAAACCATAGACATGATATCTTAGTTTTTTTGACTGGTCCTTGCAAGCAATATCCCGTGCATGCAAGTTATGGTAGATCATATCATATACATATTTGCCCCATCCAAAAGCATTAAACCGAGGATATCTTCAACCAGCGCCCATAAAAAGGATGGCACACTGAGACGATAGTCATTTCCTAATAATACCAAGGATGCAAACATAACGAGTGTCATCTTCAGCCCGTCTCCTTTTTGGTGAAATTCACGATCCTTATACGAGACAAAGCATGAAAAGAGCTCTTCATTTTTCATTTACATCCCGTTGAAATACCTCTTATGAATTGTTTGTGGATCTGCCAAGCTAGTGTCACCTTTGCCAGGATGTGAAATATCACCAAACTTTAATTCGGTAATTAAACAAAACTCATACTTTGAGAACCTTGCCCTCTTGCCACCAATTCCAAACCACATCTCCAACGGCTTTGCGTTTTCCACCACAATCTCCCTTGCTAATAGGGAGTGAAGCAATATTGTAGAGAATGGTCCTGAAAGATCAATCCCTAGCAATAATCCAAAGCACGACTCCTTAAAGGACTGCAGCTCTCCCACACGAGTAAGCACTTCAATGATGTCCTTGATCACTCCTATCCTGCTATATACACTGACTATCGCAGAGTGTTCTTGTGCCTCGGGTACAATATATATTTGAACTGCAAATAGTTATTAGAAATCGGTAAGACCGATGGGGGTAAATCGGTTAGACCGATGGGTGTGCATCGGTTAGACCGAAGGGGGTACATCGGTTAGACCGATATACATCGGTTACACCGATTTACATCGATATCTGTTAGAGAAATCATGGTAAATCGAGAAATCATGCTAATTCATGCGCGGAAATCGAAACATAACACACTACAACAGTAGCCTTTTGGCAATTTTACCTCTATCGTGCTCGGAATTGGAAGTTAGGGCTAAATCAATGACCACCTTCTTCCTTGACTCGAAAAATCTGCAGATTAGGGCTCCTTCGCTCTTTCGCTGCAAATTAGGGCTCCTTCGCAATCGGAAGTTTGGGAATCGTAAATTAGGGGGAGTTAGGGTTTGGGAATCGATGATTATGGTGACCGATGGGTTGTAGCCGATGGTTTATTTTTCAATACTTGCTTAGGGATTCGGAAAGGTCATTAATGTCATTTCATTATACAAAGTGGCTAAAAAAGATTTTTTGAAATGAAGTGGCTAAAAAAGAGAGTTAAGCACCGAAAATAGCTAAAAAAGAATTTGCCTCTATGTGAATATATATTTTTTAAATTTAATTACTAACCGTGCCACCGTGCCTTGACACGGACAATTTCTAGTGATGTGATATTCTCTAATTGATCGTCCGGGAGGGGGGGAGGTGTGGTTCGTCCAGGGGAAAAAATGGGGCACCTAGAAGAAGAAGGTAGCTAGGCACGAGCTTCAGAATGAGAATCTTCAAGTGATCCTTCCTTTAGTTTGTCAATCAATTAGATTACTGATGATTTAGCCTTCAATCATGGCTTCCCCTTTCAAGGTTCAATGCTACTCTTGGTAGTTCGTAGTTGAGTGGTACTGCCATCAACACTATCAACGTGGACTTGGACAAGGACTGACTACTCCAAGAGCACTCATCCATAGACCGGTTACCGATACAAATAGCATTAGAAATGTAACAAATGTTTATTGAAAGCAACCCCAAAAGATTGGAGGCGAGTGAAATATGATAGGAGAATGATGGGGAAAGAGTGTAAGAGGAAAATCACATGACTAGGAGTTAACCAAATAAGCCTAGTATATCATTACAATTTGGATTATTTTTAATGGCAATAGTGGAACGAATCGTCAACTTCTATTTTGAAATAGATGGCTTGTTTAAAGCCTAGAAAAAAGGATTCTAGCACTTTATGTTTTGGGAGAATGTGTGCTTTTGTACTTATTCCCTCCAGACTTGATGAGTTGTGAATTCATTTTAGGTTGGAGAAACTCTTCTAAAGATGGCTGTCGAAGAGGATTTTTCAACTCTCTCATCTGAAGATGTGGGTGGTAAGCAGTCCTTGTTTAAGGGCCTAGATGGCTCAGGTGGTCAAAGTTCTTCTTATGTAAAGAGCATAAGTGGGTTGCAATGCACGCCTGCTGTTCGAGGTTTGGCCAAGCAATATGGAATCGATATATATGATGTGCCAGGTACTGGTAAAGATGGCAGGGTATTGAAAGAAGATGTTCTCAGTTATGCTGCTGCCAAGGACTTTGGAAAGAAGGCACCTTCTATCTTGGATGCTGAATCTGAAGTGGCTGAAGAGAGCCTCTTGTCTGCGAAGATGGTGGAAGACTTGCTATATCAAGATAAGATTGTACAACTGAGGTATTATTGGTTACATTCGTTTACTTTATCAATCCTACAAAATAGTTTGGTATTTGTACATATATACAGGTATACATACAGGAGTATGAAGTTGGAGTTCATGGGTGAATTATGAGCTATGAGCTCGAAATTATGTGATTATTCCAGGGAATCTCGAGTTTCCTTTTGTTTTACTCGGTAGTCTTTCCATCCTTTGCCTGAAAAATTTTGCAATTCATTCAGGCTGGATTGCTTGATTACCTGTAAAATCTATACTGATTTATTTTAAAGCAACGTTAAAACATTAGTCATTCAAGTCACTTTTACTTATTTATCCATGGTGAAAGCTCGACAATGGTGCTGGAGACATAGTACTATGTCCTTTTATTTGTTAAATTCCTGTACTTTTGTTCTGTCGTGGGCACTGTTGTTTTCTATGGTGTATGAGTTAATTTTAAAAATTTCCTAAAATATGTTGCTGTGGCATCAAATATATTCTGTTTCCACCAACAGCCAGTTATGGTACAAATCTGGAAAATGTTTTCTATGAGTGTCATGTTAATTTTACCAAATTCCCTACAATATGTTGCTGTTGCATCAAATATATTCTGTTTCCACTGACAGCCAGTTATGGTGCAAACTTTTTCCAGATCATGTCCGAGTTTCATTTCCCACAATTGTTTCATCTTTGCTTATGCAGTGTTTGATCCTCCTCTATTGGGATGTTGCATAAGAACTGTCTTCTTTCTCCAGAATTGATGATCCCGAAAAAAACAAAAAAGAGAGTGCACTCCTGCAATTGGCTTATGGCTTATAATCATTTTCTCGCCTGTTGCTAGTAGTAGAAGTTGTTTTCTTTGATTCATGGGCGCCTACATAAAGGGGATCTTTTTGGGGTCGGATGAGTCAAGACCTTGCAGTGGGGTTTGTCTCTTGTATTTATTTGGCATAAAATTTTCAATTCCTGAATGTTCTTGTTTTGACTGAGTAGCATCTCTTGCTATTTCAGGGGATTCCAACGAGCAATGGTTAAATCAATGACCATGGCTGCCAAAATTCCTCACTTTCATTATGTGGAAGATATTAGTTGTGATGCACTAGTGGAACTTAAAGCATCATTTCAGAATCAGAATTCTGATCCAACTGTGAAGCATACTTTCCTCCCATTTTTGGTAAAATCACTGTCACTTGCATTGAGCAAATATCCATTAATGAATGGTTCTTTCAACGAGGAGATGCATGAGATCACCTTGAAAGGTTTGTGCATGGAATCTCTCTTCAGGTTTGCGTCTTTTTTTTTTTATTTTATTTTATGGTGGCTGCATTTATGATATCACATGGTGGAAATAAAGTAGTTTTTGTCCATGTGTTATATGATCCTTTCATGAAGGAAGATGCAGGATATACCGTAGTGTGTTTCTAAATGAGGATTGATAGATTTCTTGTATCTTACTAACCTAAACATAACTTGTTACCTAATTCGTGATCCTTACTTTATCTCGGTAAGGAAGTAATAGACATGCTGGCTGGTTTCATTCAGTCAATTAGTCTCATAGCTTTGCCAGCTGTAGCAAAGATATCCGCTTGAATTATTCTCGGTTGGCATGCATGTCAAAGGCCCAACACCTCTCGGTTTTTCTTCTCTCAACCTTGCCTAGTCAAAATGCAGCCCAACCGGTGAACATGTTTGTTTGTACCGATTTGCCTTGGACTATGCCTTCTGTCGTAGCTATGTGCTGGGCAAAGAGGAGAGACCTAGTAAAGAGGTTCCACTGCCTATAAAAGGCGCCCTCTCTTCTTTGGTTGATCATACAGAGAACAGTACTGCAAAGTGCAGGACACTTAATACTTGTTCTGTGAACTGTTGTGCTGTAAGTACTTGTTGCCCCGAATAGTTCTGTAAGGTTTCTGATACTGCACAATAATGAGTGTCAAACACATTTGAATTTTTGTAGTGTCAAGAGTTTGTAATTTCCTTGTAGTAATATAAATAAGTTTTTCTCTTCATGTTACTCCAAATGCTCGTGTATCTTATTGTCAACAACGCATTGTTAACTACATTTCTTTATGTTATGATTGTTTAGGGATGTTTATATTTTGTTGTCAGATTGTTTTGCTAAAATGTTTATATTTTTTCCAGATTGTTTGTAGGGGTCTTCCTTACTATTCATTATGGCATTCTGTTCTTAAGCTCTTAATTTCCTTTGCAAAAAACAGGAGCTCATAATATTGGAATTGCCATGGCTACTCCATATGGTCTAGTTGTGCCAAATATCAAGAGGGTTCAGTTCCTGTCCATTTTGGAGGTATGTTGTTGTTTCTTATGCAATTTTATACCAGTTCCTTTTGCTGTTATTTCATCTCAAAAATTATTGCTTGTTATAATTCTCTCTCCTTTTTTTGTTTCATTTTTCACCCTTCAGCAATGTAAGAGTCCAGAAGAGATTGAACATTATCTGCATGTAATCGTTTCGGTTCTAGATTTCATTCTGGTATCTTATTTTATGCTTGCAGATAACACGAGAACTGTCAAGGTTGCAACAATTAGCAGTGGACAACAAGCTTACTCCTGATGATATTTCTGGTGGAACCATAACGTTGAGTAATATTGGAGCAATTGGTGGAAGATTTGGTTCTCCAATCATTAATTTGCCTGAAGTTGCTATAATTGCTATTGGGAGAATACAGAAAGTTCCCAAGTTCACTGATGATGAAAATGTTTATCCTGCATCGATGATGAGTGTAAGTTGTTGTTGATTCCTGTTCTTGTTTTTGCACAAGCCTCTTTTGTTTGCAAGGCGTGATTTCCAGCAGTAGCACTTGTTTGGTCTGTCTTTCTGGAGTCTGAATTACTAGAATGCTTTTGCTTGTGCTGCGTCACGATTCTGCTTCTTCGTATTACCCTCTTTCTAAGGACATAAGAAAAAGAACAATGGACAATTGCCTTCATAAAATTCACTTAGAGGTCTAAGAATCTCTCACTTTGTCTGTCTTGGTGATTGGTATGATGCTGTTAAATGGTTCATAGAATTAGGTGCTGTGCTGACATTAAATTTTGTATTAATCTTTGTGTTGTGAGTTATGTGTTTGTGTGTGGCTTAGTAAGGGCAATTGAGGTATTTAACACTTGTACTATATATACTCTTGCTAATGAAGAAAAGTAGGCTTTTCCATTATTTCACTTACATTTACATGGTAGGAGAGCCAACATCATTAACCCAGTCAAAACCCTAAACACCTAGCTCCATCACCTGTTGCCGCCGCCTCCAGCCACCATCTCGCCGGACCCACACCTCCAACAGAGAGCCCAGACGTCGGCGACCTTAGGGACATAGAGCCCATTCCCGGCGGCCACCGCATGCGGTGTCAGCAGCCTCCTCCACCTGACCCGCGGTGACACTGAGGCCCAAACACCTCTCTCTGTGCCGATTTCTTCGGTGTTGACCACATGAGGTGGTAGAGCATCTCCAAATCTACAATCCGTTTGAACCATTCGACGACCGACCGCCGCACGCACGCTCATGCGCCGCCCAAGTCACCGGCGTGTGACTCCCAGATGCCACTTCCTGGCCCACGCGACGCCGGCGCCGACAACCCCTTATGGTAGATTCTTCTTCTCCTTCTGCTGGACATTTTTCTCTCCTGTGCCGTTCACATTTGCCTTCTATTTTCGTGTGTTTTGCTCTGTCCATGCTCTGACCTCTTTATGTCTTGCCTGAACACCACTCCATTCTGATTTCTTTGTTCCAACTCTTCCTTTCCTGCTGGATTACTCTAAGGCTTGTGTCTTTCATTGCATTTCATGCAATTGGCCCTTCGATTTACCAGTTGGCTGCTATTTTGATTGATGTCTCATGCTAGTGCCTGCTCCTCTCCACTGGTGCATTCGGTTATGTGCCTTCCGCTTCCTGATGATTGATGTATGTGCTACCAGTGGGATTGATTGTGGCCCCTATCGGTTTGGATGTCGCTTTGATATGTTCCTGATTTTGTCATGCCCTTGATTGGATTGTTCTATTCAGTGTCATTGGTGATTAGATTCGCGGACTCATTGTCCTAGTAGACTTATCAATTGCACACCACGGGCCCACATCTTGTCTTAGCAATTCAAGTCGCTAGTCTTTCCTAGATTGCCATCGAGCTACTAGTCGCATTAGCTGTCTAGGAATATAGTTCGTCAGCCGCCTTGCTAGTGTAGGTCACCACAAACCTCCGCCTTGGGATAGTGTTTTTAGATGCCAATGCCTAGTCGTAAAATTCATCTGTTCAGCCACTACAAGAAAAATGACTTTTAGTGTCGACAAATAACTGGCACTATTGTCTACAATAGTGATAGAAATCACTTTTAGTGACGAAAAATGCCTCGTTGCTAAAAAGTCCGTCGCTATTGGTCAATCTCACACTATTATTTTGTAGTGACGGAAATTTAGTGACTTTAAAAATGTAATGATGGATACCGTTTTCATCACTAATTTAGTGACAGCGTTGACTTTCCGTCACTAAAACTTCCGCCACTAAAAATATTTAGTGACGGATTTTAAACGTACGTTTAGCTTACTGATAGAACAAGAAATTTTGTCACAACATATCAGTGACAAATAAAACCGTCACTACCACTCTCATGATACGAAAAATTCCAGTCACTATAGACATAATAGTGACAGAAAATATTACAAAAACATTTAACTAATATTTGACACTAAAAGTATGACAACATATATATTACTAAAATCAATAATCCTCAAAATCCATCTAATAGCATTGAATATATAAAAATATTATCCACGTTCTACATCATAAGAACAAAAAATGATCCACAAGTTTGATGATATAAATACTAACATTCACAACCTACATAAAAAGAATTAAAAAAGATCCACAAATTTTTCAAAAAGAGACATAATTCGCTTGCGTGCATTCCAAAAGTCAGCTACATAAGATAACTACTCCAAAATGAGCTTTGCATGGTCTTCTGTGGCTTTGAGTATTGATATTCCCATCATTTAAGAGATTGAAAAAGTATTTTCTGTAATATATTCAACAAACAAAATCAATCAAGATAATTGAAACAAGAAGAGAAAAAGACAAGTACAAAAAAAGGGATAAACATATTTCAAGTACACTACATGAGGGAAAGGCATGTAAAATCGACAAAAGAGAGAAAATAGGCCAATAGCAAATATCCAATCCAATCCAACAAAGGGAGACCTTGTCTTAATTCTGTATTTGACTTGATTTGTGTACCAGATGAGAGGTTTGGGGCAATTCTCAACAACCTTTGAGCCACAAGTTTTCAATAATAACGCCAGACAAAAGGATTTCAAATTTCCATGTTCTGAAGTCAAAAGGAACATGTCCCTTTGAAAACTGTTAACTCATCCCCTCTTAAATTTCTGTATCTGTTATTTTTCCCTGCACTCGAGCTTCTCTGCATTGTAAATCTATTTATCATAATTGATGAAGATAAAGATTGCTGCATAGATGCCTTTTCCACTTGTTAGGTTTATGGCAAGACATAACACTATCATTCTTATGCATCAACAAGGCCACGTGTATCCAAGAGTAAAAATGGGCTTTCATTATTTATCATGTCAAACACTACATGTTATGGGCACCATGTATTTTACAATAACATCAATTCTACATACCAAAAGGAGAAATAACAAGAAA
This sequence comes from Dionaea muscipula, assembly GCA_028571145.1. NCBI lineage: Eukaryota > Viridiplantae > Streptophyta > Magnoliopsida > Caryophyllales > Droseraceae > Dionaea > Dionaea muscipula. Next base: position 9,676 of record JAOWBR010226258.1, read on the forward strand.
TAGAATGAGGAATTGTAGAATTTTAGTTGAATATCATAGTAATGAAAATAACATGCATCACAACATCTGCAGCAAGGATCAGAAATCAATGGATGATCACTTCTAGCAACTAGATCAATGATATATTCACAATGGGCACAAAATCAATGCCAGTGAAATTTCCTCTATTTTTTTGCCAGTTTAAAGGAACCTGCATTTTTTCAAGCCTAATGGCTTTAGTCTAGGCTTTTACACGCTGTTTCTTTGACCAAATACACGCATGGTAACAAAGTATTTGGATTGAGCAACACACACACATCTATAACATACTTCAAATGCACTGCTCTCCAATTTCAGGAACAAAATGAGAGAAAATAGGGGACAAAAAAATGAGAAAAATGAAATAGAGGTTTTCCCCATTTTTTGATATGGGCATAAAACCAACAAGAGTCATCCACCACTATTATGTCAAAATAAGTTAAAGATGCAGAAAATTACAAATTACTATCATTGCTTCTGCAACACAACATGAACCAACAATTAATATTTTGTAGGTGTTATTTAGTTTATGGAATCCCTTAACTTCTTCAATTGAGGTTTAGGAGCTTTTAATATTAATGGATAATGGGCCACTTAGGCTCTTGTTCTAATACATGATAATAAGCCCAAAAGTAAAGGTCAACATAACATTACTTTCAATACTCCCCCTCAAGTTAGCGCATAAATATCAACTATGCCCAGCTTGTTATATATAACCTGTACTCGACTCCCTGCTAACGGCTTAGTGAGAATATCTGCAAGTTGATTAGCAGTCTTCACATGAATAAGCGCAATATCTCCTTGTAATAGCTTTTCTCCTATAAAATGACAGTCAACCTCAATATGTTTTATTCTTTCGTGAAACACTGAATTTGATGCAATATGGATAGCAGACAGACTATCACACCATAATTGTGTAGCTCGAGGTGCTTCACATTGTAGCTCATCAAGTAACTGGCGGATAAAAGTAGCGTCACTAGTAATATGAGAGAGGGACCTATACTCTGATTCTGCATTGGAGCGGGCTACAACTGATTGTTTCTTACTTTTCCACGAGATTAGGTTGCCGCAAACAAATACATAATATCCAGTGGTAGATTTATGATCAGATGATGAACGTGCCAAATCTGCATCTGAGAACCCCTTTATACGGTTGTGCCCATGATTGGAATATGCAAGGCCTCGACTTGGATGTACTTTGATATATCTAAGAATATGCAAGACAACTTCCCAGTGAGGAACATGGGGATCAGATAGAAACTGACTCACAACGCTCACATGAAAGACAATGTCTGGCCGTGTGATGGCCAAGTAATTCAACTTGCCCACCACGTGTCTGTATCTGTCAGGATCACTATAAGCATCACTTTCTTCGGGTGTAAGTTTCACTCCTGGAAGCATAGGAGTGTCGCTGAGTTTAGCACCTAACATCTTAGTATCATGTAAGAGGTCTAGAGTATATTTGCTCTGAGATAAGAAAATCCCACGCTGACAACGTGCAACCTCAATTCCAAGAAAGTACCGTAATGAACCAAGATCTTTGGTATGAAATTGTTGCTGTAAGAATACCTTCAAGGCAGTAATCCGCATAGCATCATTCCCCGTGATCACAATATCATCTATATAGACCACAAGAAACAGACACCCAACATCAGAGTGACCATAGAATCACCGTGGTTCGATTTTCTCAACACGGGTTACCTCTAGTAAGATATGAAACACATCATGCACCTTAGATAACTTAGGGGTAGAGCTAACCGATATGCCATGTCACCAACTCTATCCAGAATCTCATATGGTCCAATATATCGGGGATTCAGCTTGTCCCTCCTACCAAATCGGACAATACCCCGCAATGATGATACTCTCAAGAAAACTTTATCTCCTACGACGTCTCTCCTAGTACAATTCATATAGCTCTTTTGACGGCTCTGTACTGTGGCAAACCATCTCTGTATCTGCTGGATCTTCTTATAAGTGATATGAACAAAGTTAGGTCCCATTATAGCAGCTTCACCAACTTAAAACCAGCAAGTTGGTGATCTATAATGCCTCCTATAGAGGGCCTCAAATGAAATCATATCGATGCTGGATTGGTAGTTGTTATTATATGTGAATTTCATTAATAGAATTTGATCCTCTCAACTACCACCAAAGTTCATGACACACTCACCCAACATATCCTTTAATATGGCAATGGTCCTCTTGGACTACCCGTCCGTCAGAGGATAGTAGGTTGTGCTATATTGTAGTTCAGTTCTCAACAGTCAACACTGTCATTAAACTCTTCCGGAATTTCCTAGTAAAACTTGGATAAAGAGAAATATACAAGTCTGAAGGCCTATTCAATACTATAATTGGTGTTAATTGAAAAGTAGAGCGTACATTACATAAATTAAGTGGATCTTTAAGTTGTGTCGGCCGACAGATGTGGGCTCAGATGGCGTAAATGTCATGCATATGACCAGCTTCTGTGGATAAAATAAAATATCAGCAAGGTCAATTTAGGAACTGAGACTGCTTGCCAGACCATAATCAAACTCTTCAACACTTACTCGTAGTTGTATAGGTGAGCATGTCTTTTCCTAGTGTTCCTTCACTGCTGCCTCCTGATCTGCATTAACTTGTTTTCTCTATAATGTATACTCTGAGTGTACGTAATTTTTTCTTCCCCATACTTGTAGAGTTTGTTTGTCCTAATGTGATCAGTTTCTCATACAGATAAATATTGGTGCTGATCACCGCGTCTTAGATGGAGCAACTGTTGCAAGATTCTGCAATGAGTGGAAGCTACTCATTGAAAATCCAGAAATGCTATTGCTGCATATGAAATGATGTTTGTATGACTAACACACACCAACGGGAAGTAATTTCTCCTGCATGAAGCCTTCGGTTCCTGATGAAGCATCCGTGTTTACACCTAAAGTGACACTTCATGAGTAGTGCGATGTCTTTGAAAATTTAGTCTGACATGAGACTCCAGGTTCACCAATGAAGATGTGCCAAGTTATATTGTTGTTGTACACGTAATGAATATTCTGCTTTGTTAACGAAAACGTATTGTGTAATTGTGCTGGTGATTTTTTTAGTTAGAATCTGTATGAGGGATATAAGACCGATCAAGAAGGAATAGAAAGAATGTGGATTTTGAGGGGGAAAGAAGACTGGTAAATTTCATTCTCTTATTTTTATTTTCGGGTTAATTTTAGCTAATTAGTATTATTATAATATTTTTAGGAGAATTTAGGAGTGACAATGGGGCGGATTCGGAGAATCCCTTTTTGTATTAGGGGTGAGCACAGGTCGATTCAGTTTCAAATTTTGTGGAGTGAGAAACCAAATCGTTTAAAAATCTAGGGTTCGATCTAGGTTATGTATTTTTAATAATGGAACGGACCTTTAACTCGAACCGTTTCACTATTTCGAACGGTTTCAAGCGGTCAGGTCCATAGTCGGACCCGTTTCAAAGGACAACTATCAGCAAAAAGTGTTTACATTGATAGATTGTTCCCATTCACAAAAGTACCATAGAATCTTCAGAATAACAAAAAAATGTCAAATGTCCGTTCATAGATTGTTCCCATTCAGCAAAAACACCATTAACAAATTGAGAAAGAGAGAGATGAACTGAGAAAGGGAGAGGACGATAATGAGAGATTTGCAAGAACTAGGTTTATGTAAATTTTTTTTGATAAAAGTAGCAATACCGATAATGAGAGAATCAGAGAATTAATTATGTTATTTAATTATTATTATTATTTATAAGACAAACAGTTCGGTCCGGGCCTCCGTTTGCCTAAATTAGGAGACCCAGACCGAACCTGATAGATTTGAAATGGTTTAGGGACCTGAGCCGTTTCAAAATTTCAAAACTTGGAACCTGGATCGGATCGAACCGTTTGACACGGTTCGGTTTTGACCCGCGGTTCCTGACCCCATTTATCCATCCATATTTTGTACTCAATTTTTGTCCCCTATCCATGAACCTTCCCCCGTACTCGATCGAGTACTAAAATTTTCACCTCGTACCCACACTTGTGTAACCCCCGATCCCCCAAACTTGTGCCCATCTGGATTTTTAACTATGAAGACATTGAATAATAGAGTAAGCCATTTTCCATCAATTAGTGTTGATTACCAAAGATTGCTGGCTAGTGACGCTCCTGCGATCGTCGGAAACCGGTTCCGGAGGAGGAATCCGCCCTATTCCTGGTAACCGAATTGGGTTTGATTGGTGATTAACACTAATGGTAAAGGATCTAAGATAATGCTAATGACTAAAATGAACAAACGAGGCTGAGGTAGAAGATAGATTTCATTAGTTTCATTGATAATGATGGCGATCCCGTTACAGAGCTCTTGATGAGCATACAAATACCCAAACTGGGCAGTTACACAATAACTACCCATATCCTAAGACGTGGGCCAACCCCTTGAATATGGCCTAACTCCCCTCTAACAGTCCCTAGGATGACAAACCACACACCACCGATATGCCCTTCCATGATTGATGCCAATACGTCCTGGGCACAACCACGTCCTGGGACTGTGCTTCAACTGCTCAACCGCTTCAAGTAACTGCCAATCACATAATTCACACCTCACCTGATCACCACGTTCTTCATCGTGTGTCCTAGACCGAGGACTTCGCCCAGTACACATGCCCATTCATCATAGACCGAGGCCGTATCAGCATGATCCACTCAACAACTCGCCCAACTCTAGAGCGTTCCAGAAGGCACAAGGCACACAGCTCGTCCTAGGATGAATCCATCCTAAGACCCCAAATCAAATCCACCACGGCTTAGCCCAAGCGCGCCCCAACATCCCCCTGTCAACAATACCCCCAGTGCGGCGTATTTAGTGAATCATCATTATTGATGCATCACACTCAACATAAAAGGGGACGCGAAGGGACATGATGTCACGACTCATACCCAGATTAACCACCAATTCAGGCTTAGACCGCGCCGATGAGGTCAATGCCCTAATGAGTCCTATGGAAGCTGATAAAAAATGGAAAAAATAAACAAAACAACATGATTACATCGCTCTCCCGACCGCATCGGAACTAACAATCCCAGGTAGAGCATTTTTAACAATCTCTAAAGCATGCAACAATGGCACAAGGATCTAAAATCCATAATACAGAACATAAATACAATATTGCTGTCCAATTAAAAATTAACATGACTTGCAGTCCTCAAATCTTTCTAAAATAATAACATCCGAACTCACAAAAATCACCTAAGTCAGGATCCTCCTCTGCAGACTGCTGTGGTGCAGGTGGAAAATGTGAGTTCAACCTGTCAATTGGACGTGAGGAAGGATACGCCCAGACACCAAAGAAATTGTGCGTAAGCTTAACGCTTAGTAAGTATATAGGATAATCCATGAGTATAAACTGCTAGTCGGCCATAGGCCCAAATATATGAAGAAGAAATCAACAGGAATATAAAGATAATATTACTGACAACAGTAGAAAACCTCAGAGGCAAGGACTCAACAACAAACCATAGCTAGACATCAGGACACAACAGAGTAACAGAATCCTCACAAGATGCATGGAAAGGAGATCACGACCATCAACAGGTCTCATATACATATAGACATATAAACATCTCCAAATCCCAATAGGCTTCACATAGCCCTCATGCATCCCAAATCGGGCCACCACACAAGATACTAATATCACAGAACTTGAGCGATAGAAAACATCACACAACAGATGTCATGCAAGATACAAGGAAAACACATAGATCAGGAGTGTAACGTGCCTCACATAGGGTATCCAACCTCGGAATACCCTGCTTCAGCGGGTCACGATCCCAACCAACGGCCTAGAAGAGCGGCCTAGGAAAAACCACACAAAGAATCCTCCACGGTGGGCGACCAGCATTGGCTAGCTGGGAGCTACCCAACTCCCCATGCCCGGCCAATCAAACTAGCCACGATCACGAACTAGGACAACAAATCGTATCCCTTCGAGGTGACGCGTCACACGTAGCTGGCCGAGTGGCGATCAACCCCCTCGTAGTCCGTGTGACTTCCCATGACACAATCGCTCAGAATATGGTGGCTAAACACGTTTAAGTCCATCTATGAAGAAAATCAAGACCCTACCACATGCATGCTATTCCAACTCATAATGGCAACAGATTGTATCCACAACAACACATGATAGCATCAACCAAAATCACAACAGGATACACAGGACATAGCATGCTCCAGAGATAACAATCAAGGAGGGTCAAGAATGTATAGGTGTGTCTGAAAGCTCATGAAGCAGAGGAATAGAAGGACTATCCGTATACTTACCTCCCTCTAGCCAATACTCAATCCAAGCTACTGATTAGGCTTATCAAACCTTTGACCATCCACAGGTTTCTTGCCTACACATATGAGTACATATATATCTCATTAATCACTTATCATAACATATATATTAACTCTCTTTTAATTTATTTCTTTCGTTATTATTTACGTGTGATGGTCAATTATTCAGTCGAGGGTCCCACTATTATTTTTATACGCTTCTTTATTATGTACAATTTTAATATTAATTTTTTTTCACATTTTAAATTATATTTTATCACTCCATTTAGTCCTCCTCACTTTATCTTATTAATAACCTTAACATATAACATATTATACACATTTTCATACACTATTTATGCACTTATACTTATTATACTATTTTATACTTTTATACCTAATTATATAAACATACTCACACACCCATACTCTCCATTACCACCGATCACCACCCCCTCTGGCAGGCTGCCACCGGCGGCCACCAGCACGTCACCGGCGACGGCTGGATTCCGGTAATGGCAGTAACAGCGGCAAGGGCCAAGGGCCCATTGTACTCTCCCCCTGTTTTACTGTGGCTGATTGGCCAGCTGCCCAGCCACCGCACCGCCCGCTGGCGGCGCTCTTGCCGGAGAAGCGCCCATCGGCGGCATCAGTCGACGGCTGCTCACTGAGTTACCACCACCATCGGCAACCTCACACATACACACAACCACCACCCAGTCACCGAAACCCCAAAGCATTGAAAATTTCAATCTCACACAATCTCCACCAAATCCATAAATTAACACCATTAATTAGTAGATCGGAGCAAAGAGAGTATGATTCAAGCTTTACCTCCTTCGATCCGTGCTTCGACGATCAAAATCACCGAATCTCCTTCTCTCTCTCTCTCTCTCTCTCTCTCTCTCTCTCTCTCGGGTTCTCGCCCAGTCGCCGACCATGGTTCGCGCCTGCACCAGCTTGCTGCTGCCATCGACGAAGTAGTCACCCGTCACTCCTTGCTCGTCCTCGACAGCCTGCCATGTCCTCACTGGCAAGGTAACAGAGGAGGATGAAGATGAGTACGGGAGAGCAGAGATGGGGGCAAGTGAGAGAGGGATTGATGGTGATGGGAGAGAGAGAAGAAAATTGATTGGGTAAAAGTGTGTGGTTGGAGATAAGTCACGGGTAGTAGTAAAAAGTGAGGGAATCCAAGGACAAGTGTATCATAGTAATTCTCCAATAAAATAATAGGGTATTAAGGTGTTAGCTCCTTTTAACAATTTTGCACACACTTAACACTTATCACAACTAATTACGATTAAAATAACTTTCTCCCAATTAATTAATTAATCACCCATTTAAT
>JAOWBR010226369.1:0-27307 GCA_028571145.1 Dionaea muscipula
GAACCTAGCGTCGTCGGTGGCTGTCACTACCTCCGATCTCCGAGATGTGGACGTGGGTCTTCGTCTTCAAATGGTCGGCCTCCTCTTCGGCGGTCGTTAATCGCCTAGAATCGCCTCTCTTGCTCTCTGCAGGATGATGGTTTTTCATGTGGAGAAGAGTGGGTCGAACGTCGCCAGCCTACAACTTTTAAAAATGTCGTCCGCGACCCGTCATGGCCGTGACTGATGGTCACGGGCGTGACCCCTGTAACCAGCCACGGGAGTGACAAAAGATCACGGGCGTGGCTTTTTCTCGCTGGAATTGCTCGCCGAATTCCTTCCTTCTGCTGCACGCTGCGCTATTGATCTGCTGAGCTGGATGGTGCTGCATAATGGTGGGCCGCTGGGCTGCTCTTGTTGGCGTTTGGGCTACATCGATGGGCTGCTTCTTGGACTCTTAATGTTGGCCTGCGCTGCACGCTGATTGGCTCCATGAATTGCTGCACATGGAATGCATGCTTGGCTGCACCTGCGCTGCTATTGGTGAGTTGCAATCATGCTTTGTAATTGCTGCAGGCTGCCGCTGTTGTACTTCAAAGTGCATGGGCTGGGCTGACTTGCTGGACTTCTCATTACAGGCTGGAGGCTGGAACAATTGAAGCTGCGAGCTGTTGCGCTGGAATGCTGCTGGCGCTGTGCATCATCATCAGCTTATCATCAAATATAAAATGCACGATTGACTCCCTTTCTCTCGGACCACACGCCACACGTCATTAAGCTTCTTAAAAGACCTGAAAATAATCATAAATAATTTAAGTACTAAAAATAGGTCTTTTAACATAAATTAAACACGGCAGCACTTATTAAATCCTAAACTAAAAACATAAATAAAACTAAACTGATCTCATAATAAATATGCTAACGGACTAAGAATATGAGCATAAATAAGTCGTTTTCCACGACTTATTAATGTCGGTGCACGATCCAGACAACACACGGTCTCCCTTGCAAGCATGACATGAAGTGCTACGAGCAATCGTGCGTCCACGTTCCTCTCGATATCATTCATGAGTATTGGCGCAGGCTCTCAATGTCTCCACCCTCGACCACTGAAGAAGTTCGACTTGAAGACGCGAGGGAAGAGGCTATCGAAAGTTTCGATAGTTTGGAGGAAGCACCCTTGCGCCATATGTTTCTTCGGATCATCAATTGGATCAAGCCATCCAAGAGCAAAATCCAGGAACCATCCTACCACACGTCGCACAAAGGTAGACCGTCATCCAAGGAAGAGCGAAGCGGAGTAAGAATAAAATCGTTTCTAGAGCGTGCTACTTCAATGAGATCTGGATCAAGATCAATGGGCACGAAATCATTCAGGTCACAATCGATAGGAAGTGCGAGTAATGTGGAAGGTACAAACAATGATGATGTTTTCAGATCACTGTTGTTCGTTGCTTACCAACATAACATCAAATGCATTATGGGCGTCCAAGCTGATGGCAATTGTGGATTTCGAGCAGTGGCCACGCATGTCTTCGGCGATAAGACCCATTAGTACCATGTGCGAATGAATTTAATCAGATGGATAAACAATAATCGTGCTCTATACACAACAATGTGGCACGTAGACCGTGTCGCATCAGAGAAAACACTAGCACGCCTGAACTGTGATACGTCGCCCGCACCACCACAAAAATGGATGGACATGATAACTATGAGATTGGCAATCGCATCGAATTACGTCGTGCTGCATTATTTCATCCCAAATCATAGAACATCTTATACATACCTTCCACTTCTATCCGAGCCGGTTCCGGATGATAGACGACATGAGATAGTCATTGCTTGGGTTAACAATTGCCACTTTGTCCAGATATTCATGCACCCCAATTACCCAGTCTCCCAATATGGCCACATTGGTATCAACACGTATCATCAGGATCAAGAGGATGGATAGAAAAATAAGAATTGGGTTTACGTTTGTGGGATGTACTATTTGGTGCTCGTAATTAGTTATCATTTGTAATGTATATGAACCATATTAATGTGAGTAAAAAATTTTGAAAAGTGGTCATACGGTAGTATACTACCGTATATTGAGGCATAATACGGTAGTATACTACCATTCTGAAGGTTTTGAAAAAATTTAAAATACGGATAAACGGTAGTATACTACTGTATGGTCACTTGTCAAAAATTTTTAAAAAGATGATCAAACGGTAGTATACTACTGTTTCTGGAGGCATAATACGATAGTATACTACCGTTTGTCTTAAGAATTCGAAAAAAAAAAAAAGATGGGTAAAAATATCAGGCGTCCTTACCGAGGTAGGGATGTGCCTGACATGGAGTGTGCTTCAAGCACACCCCTAAAATTTACCCATCTCACCAGTACACCAACTCTGATTCTATATTCTGTCTGGAGAGAGTGTCAATGGTATAAAACAAAGCTATATATTAGAAAGAAAAAGAATCGATACAAATTTACAAGCCTCGACAACAGGGGGGTGTGAATAGAATGAGCTCTGATGATTTTGATCCTCCTTCCCACTGTCTGCATCAGCTTAATACAGCTCTGGCTGATGGTGTAACTGGTGCTGAGGAGTTAAAATCCTTTGCAGTCGATGTTACAGGAACAAACAAGGAACTATGAAGGAAAGATAAGCCAATTAGAACGAGACGCCATACAAGAAATCAAGGCTGAAGAAAATGAGAAATTGAGGTTGCAATCGCCAATATGCAACTACAAATTAGCACGGCAAGTTTATACCTAGGAGCACGAGGAATAGAACTGGCTACTCGGTGAAATGCTTCTTAACGCCCAACTTTCTAACAAAACATATATAGAACCTAATGTAATGTCATGTGCTAGAGCTCTATTAACCACACCTTAACATGTCTTTTTACCTTCTATAATCCGAAGAGGTTAAACGTTGTTAACAGAGATAAAACTCATGACCTATATTCAATCTCATTCTCTTTTCAGACATCAATACGGGATTAGAGTATCACAATTTCCCCCACTTAAAACACTAATGTCCACATTAGTAACAAACATAAACTAGTTGGCAATCAGGCCCATTGACCTTTTTTTACCTCTTTAATCACAAAAGATTAAGCGTTGTTAACAGACATGAAACTCATCAAACCTATATGCAATCTCAATCTCTTCTCACCTACCGATATGAGCTTGGGGATTAGACCTAAATGACCTGCTAATAATCTGGCGGCACCATATGGAAAACAAACATGCAAGTTTTGAGAAATCTTTATTTGCATCAGATGGAAAATGAACAAGAACTGAGCAAGTTTTGAGAGCTAACCAATCATCTCATGCTTATAGAAATGGGTACAATCATAACCAAGAAAAAGCCAAAAGAACCCAAGTTGTGAGTAAAATTGCTATAATCATATGTGAAAATGGAAATATGTTGAAGGAAGAATATTAATATTGACAAGCAAAACATGCAAAGAATGGCAACTTACAAGATAATTATAATCCCAAATATAAGACTCATAAATGCGGTCTGCTGAGATTAACAAACTGATAATACTCTTCTTCTCCATATAGATGCCTGAACATAGAGGAAAAAATTAATCAATAAATGATTTTTCAAGTTATGAATATTCATATTAGTGAGGAATGAGGATGGGGAATATCGTTCCTTCTTCCTCCTTAATAATCGCCCTTAGTAGATTGAAGTATCATTCATCTTCACCCATACTAGCCCAGCAAGTTAACTTAGCTAGACCTTTTATACCTCCATTATTGCACGTTCTGGTTCATGGTATGGGCTCAAGATCATGAAGCAGTCTTTCGCTTCATATGGTACAATAGGGATATAACTTCAAGGTATGCTAATCTCAACATGTTACGTATGTCAGGTGTCTTAGAAAATTTTGGGGAATTTTTTCCTTTCGACTAGTACTTAACAGATACATAATCCTTTACTACAACAGTAAGAAGAGATATTTAAATTGACACCATAAAACAAATAAAAGACACGATTGAGGAGCTACCGACATGTGAAGGAAAGGCCTTTCTGGCATGCATAAGATGAAATACAAAGCAATGGAACAGGTACGAATAGCAGTGCAAAAGGGCAAAGGAAGACCAGAAAAAGAAAGTTGGGAAGGACACTGCCAAGTACATGTGACGCATCAAACGGCATCACCTGAAATAGAGTGAAGTCAACGAATCCATGTAACCAACCCAACTTCATGAGAAATACTCACTCAAGTCATGACCATTGGGTAAAAAATTATGTCACTGAAAAAAAAAAACGGAATAAGGAGCATCAAGGACAGCTGCTATTGAACCTCATGACCAGTAGTCTGTAAGGTGTCTTGACTTTTGATTATAACAAACTGACTGAATGGACAATCAGTTGTATAATACGACTGATGTTCTACTTGGAGTGTTTCAATTGATTAATATATAGGTTCTCATGATGGAGAAGTTCATTGGCACGAGTTTCTGATGATTGGAGAGTGATCATTGATGACAAAAACTTCAAGTATTTTATACATGAAGATCTACTAGTTGTGGATTACTGAATACATCTCTAGAAGTGTAGAGATCATCTAAAAGATGGACAGATATCACGGTTGGTTAACTTTATGCCCAAGAGAGCTTACAAAACTGACAAAAGTTTCTTCTAACGGACATTTTCTGTTATAACTAACTTACGAGAAAAAAAAAAGAACTAATACTTATACATACCAATTGTTGGCCCAGAATAGACTAAGAAGGGAGGGGTGAATTGGTATATTCAAGTTTCAATAAAACTCAAATACTTTTCGGTTCAATCGCAGTTCACCAAAATGTTTCGAAACGGTGTATCAAAAACAGTTTATGCAGGAGTGAAGCAGTGTATCGAAACAACAGTAAAGAATAAGGGAGAAGTTGACAGCACAATTTATACTGGTTCAACCTAAGCTTACGTCCAGTCCTCAATGTCTTAGTCTCGAGCTTGAGTTCTCTAATCTGAAACACTTGCCTTATCGGTGACAAGTAAACTCATACAAATTGTAGCTCACTCTTTGTATTTACCTATACAACCGTATTTCGTATCTCCACCACGACCGTGTTTCCTTTACACGGCCGTGTTGTGGATCTTCACTACAGCCATATCTACTTGACACGGCCATATTGTCTTTATTTACAGCGGCCTATTTAAGGCACCGACACAATCATGTTGTCTTCATTTACAGCGGCCTATTTAAGACACCGCCCCTATTAGTGTGCGGTAGCTTTCTTCTTTTCGGCTCTGTTACAGACGATTTTGAGGGGGATTCTCGAGAGGCATTTATGAGGCATTAGGAGAATCGTCAGAGGAATGTCGGAGTGATCCTTTACAGCCACTTGGAGACGTCCACCTGTCATCCTACTGCCTCCTTGCCCTTGCCAGCGTTGGTTAGACTCAGTTCATCGTCTCGATATTCCTTTAGGCACGCTTTAAATTCCTTGTTCCTATGCCTATAGATGTTGAAAGGATGTTGATTGACATGAGTGGCTAATTCCTGCGTGTTTAGGGTCTGATGTAAGCATTATTTGATTCATTTTAGTGTCTGTCGTCATTTGATTAATTCTGCAATTCTCATTGTTGTTTGGATTCTTGGATGAAAGACTTGTATGCATGATTACTGCGAATTTGAACTTCATAGGTACTACTGGATTCCTGAGATAGGCTATACCTATTAGACAGCTTGTGCCCTATTAAAGTGAGACAAGTTGTGCAGTCAGATAGTTTATACCACGATACATTTTTGGTATCAAAGCGTTGGTCCTTCGGACTAACCTAGATTGTCTTTTGTCTTAGAGGTTTAGTTGAGGCTTCATCCCAGCATCCACGATATGTTTTTATTCCTTGACTCTAGGCTAGTCTTTGTGATGCATATTTATGCTAGTATGCATTCTGTTGATGGTTTAATGAGTGTCAGAGGATCCGTTCTGGTTTGACAGATGGGATAGAGTTTGAGATTTCTGAGTATATGAGATGCATGAGATTTGTTTAGAAGGTGATTGATTTCGAGGAAGAAATCCTTTTAAGGAGGGTAGGATGTTAGTAGATGTTTAAGTTGAAAGTAGATAAGCTTGGATTTTTATGAATTTGTTTCCTTAGGCTTTTCACACGTTGGATGGAAGGAGTCAGAAGAGAGCCTCTTTGGTTGACTTTTCGTTTTCTTAGCTTTGATTAGATAAGTTGGAAGTTGATGGATAGATTTGAAGTTTCTCCTTTGGCTATGCAAGTCACACGTAGCTAGCTTGGAGAGCCACCTCCACCTTGCTCCACTTAATCTGATTATCACCTGCATATGAGTAAGAGAAGGAAAAGGAAATCAGAATCAGAGGTAAGAGGAAGAGAAGTAGCCGAGAAACAAGAACAGAGAAAGAAGAGGAAAAGAAAATAGAAGGCAAGTGAAGCTTCATAGTTCCTTTTGCCTAGTAGTTGTTTCTTGTGGTTTGAGTTGGTGTGGCTCAAGGAGGAGCTAAAGCCATTCATTTCAGAAGTCTCAAGATGAGATTATAGCTTCTGATTTGATGATTTGATGATGATAGTAGAGTTAAAGCATGTCTTACACTTCTAGGTTTAAAAGACATGGAGAATCCATGATTTTTCAAGAGGTCACTTTGTGTATTTGAGGTTGGTTTCTTGTAGAGAAGGTTTGAACCTGTTAATTACATGTATTTGGAGGTGTTTGAGCTGAAATATAGGGAGTTGGGACTTGGGAATCAATGAGAAGTTCTGAAATTCGTAGTAATTTGCAGATTTAGGGATGGGTCGACCCATCTACTTGGATGGGACGACCCATCATTGAAACCTTCTTCTAGAAAAGAGAAAGGGTCGATCCATCTACTCCATGGGTCAACCCATCTCCCTGTGGCAGTTTTGAGCATTGGTTTTCTTAAAAGTTTCGAACTTTGAGATTTGATCCTAAGCACTTGGGAGATGCTTTAGTCGTTTGTTTTGGGACATTTGAGACTTGTTTAAAGGATCCTAACAGAGATTAGAGACTTGGTTAAAGGTTGTTTACCGTTTTTAGCATTTTAAGCATATGAGTAATTATGCTTAATGTTTGTGCCAGGACTTGACATTGAACATCAGTTGGACTCATAAGGACTTCTTTATGTGATTGTATCTCTACTTTCACCAGGTAAAGTGTAGTAACCATTCGGGATTCCTTTGGGATTTTCCATAGACCTTCGGGTCGTGACTTGACTTATGGTTTGTGATATATGAGCCTTGGATGAGACTTGTTTGAGCACTTGCATTTCATTATATAAGACGACATGATTTAAAGGTTTGGTTTCCATTATTTATTTTAAGAATGCTATTTCAAGGACAGATTGTGTTAAAGGCGTTCCGTTCCTTTGTTTTAAGGATAATGTTTTAGGCCTTTACGAGACAGTTACAGATAGACACAAGTGGATCGGTTATGCCACTTGATGTACATACATACTGGTCATATGGCAAGGTGTACGCTGGTGAGGTGTATCCTATCCAAGTTCGCGTGTCCTTCTGTGATGGGGATTATGATAAGGCCCTTTTGAGATGTTTGTTTCCAAAAGGCTTATGAGCTATTTCTGATATTTGTTTACAATGTCAGATGTGTTAAAGACTTGATCACGCTTTAAAAAGTGTAAAGACATGTTTTCAGATTGAGCATAGTTTCCTTCGTACTTATAGGACATGCTAGACTTGATGGATTGATAAGTCGTGGAAAACGACTTATTTATGCTCACTTTTATAGTCCGTTAGCATTTTTATCATGAGTTTAGATTAGTTTTACTTACGTTTTTAGCTTAGTGGATAAAAACTGCGGTTGCGTTTCAAACATGTTAAAAGACTTGTTCTATATTTATAATGTTTCATGATTATTTTTCAGGTCTTTTATGGAGTTAAATGGTGCAAATTAGCAAGACGGAGCGACGTTAATTCCAACACTTGAAGCCGTCGCTGCAGCCTAATTTATGAAGCTCACGATGAAGGAGTGCAGCCCAGCAGCAGCCCATGGTTATGTGGAAGCTACTTGCAGCGCTCAGCATGGAGCAGCATGCAGCCAATCCAGCGTGCAGCTTAAAGCAGCCTAATTGCAGCCCAAAGCGAGCCAGCAAGTCAGCCCAACAATTATCAAGCAAAGCAGTCAGTGTGCAACGCAGTATTCAGCAAAGCAGCACCAGTCACGCCCGTGACGCGGAGTCACGCCCGTGAAGAGCTCAGGACAATCACTCCCGTGGCTGGCAATTATGCCCGTGGCAGGATACAAGGGTCACGCCCGTGACCGAGTACCACGCACGTGGCTAAGTCTGAAGGTCATGCCCGTGACTTGGTGACACGCCCGTGACAAGGCCTGGACGACGTTTTTAAAAAGCCACGCTGCTGCAGCCGTACTTCACTCTTCTCCATTCGAAAAACCCTCATCCTGCAGAGAGCGAGAGACGATTTGGCGATTGACGACCGCCGGAGAGGAGTCCGACCACTTGGAGACAGACCGACGTTCAACCCTTGAAGATCCTCAATAATTTGCCGCCATAGAAGATCCGTGGTTTATCCATTATGGTTGATGTTCACGAAGACAGGAGATTTCGATCCAAGAGGAACGTGGAGGGTGACAATCCATCTACAACAATCGGTTTGGTGGATCCATTGGTTCGTTTTCTTGTTTAATTTAGGGATTGAATTTGTGAGTTTGGTTTATAATTTTCTTGTGATCGAACCTGCTGAGTAAGGATTTGTAAAAGCAAGATTTATGTCATTGGATTTACATGCAAGCTAGTCTGCGTTTGACTGTTGATTGGCATCCTTCTTTCAAGCTTAGATTAACTTAAATCCATTGATGACTGGAATCATATACCATTTCTCCTGAATGTTTGCGTGTGATTTAGCTTAATTAGGGTTTATTAAAAGTGAATCTGCTGCCACTATTTTTATCTGGAAAATAGAATTTGACGAGCCTGACAACCTCGCTTCAACCCTTCTAGATCCGTTAGTGAATTGGCGACTTCATTAAATAAAACCTGATCACCCAATTGAATTCTGCTTCTATTCTATTCCTGCTGGCAGTGTTACTTGAAAGCGACCAACTCCAAACATAACCTGAATTTGAACTCCATTTATTTTTACCCATTTAAATTCCAGCATTTATTTATTTATCTTGCAACCAACAAAAACCACAAAAAGATTTATTTCCCTGCACTTCGAGATTTATAATTCTTTCCACGCTATAATTAGCTCTCCCTAGGGTTCGACAATCTAAATTCTTCTCATTCGTACTACGAGGTACCGTTTTATTATTTGAACGACACCATGGATATCTGACATTCATATATATCTATGAGTGTATATGTATGTGTTATTCATGGAGCCTCAACACTTACTCGGTCTTTATTGGCTGACAGTGTTACACTGTGGATTTCAGGTTCACATGATGAGATCCATCCTGCCGAAAAGCAAGTACGTGCGAACGAGACAAAAATCAATTAAACCTAGATAGCTAGACTAAGACAACCGTCCCTAAGGACTCGACACCTGTACTTGCCATTGTTTTCGTAACCGTAGCATAATACGCGGACTTAATTAATTAATTTGACCGCACAACGACAGCGATTAAATTTTGGCACCGTTGCCGGGACGGTGCTTCTAATATTTAGTCGTGATTTATTTTTGTTCTTAGTTTACCTGCACATATTTCCTGCTTATTTGATTGTTGTTATTTGTTTGTCGCGAGCTACTTACTGCTGCCTTGTTGCCTACTGTTAGTAGTTTCTGTTTTCAGTTTCTAGTTTGCTGCTTGCTGCTTTCCTATCATTTGTAGTCGTATTCCTGCTTTAGTTTAATTAGACTTTGCATGCTTGGTCGTCGATCCCTAAAACCTGAACTTCTAGAAATTAATCACAACTTAGGGAAACGTAGAACCAAGAGAACTGCTAAAACAACAATGGCTGAAATTGAGGAAAATGCTATAAATCTTAATGGTGCTAAAGGGATTCCACCAACACCACAAGGGAATTTAGAATTTAGCCGGGGGAAATAATGAGGTAGAACTTCCTGCATTACACACACGGTTTGTCCCTAATACCTATGAATTGAGGTCCCTTCATGTATTGAGCTGCCACTTATAAATGCAGCTCGGTAAGAGATTAAGCTAGGAACCATCCAATCCTTACCTACCTTTAATGGCTTATCCTAAGAGGATCCTTATCAACATTTAGCCGAATTTGCAGCTGTAAGTTCAACCCTTAGGATCAACAATTTTATGCTAAACACTGGCTTAGCACTCTGCCACCTAGGTCTATTAGAACATGGGAGGATATGAGCGCAACATTTTTAAAAAAGTATTTTTCGGCACGAAAGACACTCAACTACCGCCGTGAGATTACTACCTTCCACCAACACGATAATGAACCACTTTTCGAAGTGTGGGAGAGGTTCGGTGATCTCATTCACAAATTTCCTCACCATAACATTACGAAATGACAATTGGTGCAAAGCTTTTACTATGGCGTGTTACCACATCGCCAATTGGTCGATACTTCCTGCAGGCTCAGTCCTAACTAAGAACGAGAACGATGTGTGGCAACTGTTCGAAACCATGAGTGAAGCCTCACAAAATCAGGCATCATTCGAAAGGAAAGAGAAGATTAATACTAATGTTGTTCGAGGAGTTAATGAACTTCAAACATCCAATGACTTAACCCTGTGCGACATTTCAGAGAAACTCGAGTTGTTGCTAAAGAAGGATGCAACCACCCCACAAGTAGTTTATCACACAGAATCCTATGTCACTTGCGAAAGCCCAACACACCACTACTCAGTTTGTCCCACAACTCATGCATTCGTCGAACCTGCCCTGGAGCAGGCTAATGCGACACAAGGGTTCAACAATGCACAGAACTTTAATCCCATATCTAAGTATGACCCTTATTCAAACAACTACAACACTGAGTGGTTGGATCATCCTAATCTTTCCTAGAAAGCACAACCACCACCATAGAATTATGCGAACCAAAGTGTGCCTGTCACTCAACAACATCAACCTCCACCTGCCCCACCTACTACAAACTCATCTTTTGAAAGCACTGTGCTCAAAGCCTTAAGCGAGATGTCCCAGGCCCAAAATGAGCAATCACAAATATTAGGGAAACAATCTCAAACCATAAGTGAATATTCTCTAATACCAGGCGAGCTTAAGGACACACAGCAGCACGTGCAAACAAACACACTGTCAATCGTAAGGCTAGAAACCTAGATGGGTCAGATAGCCAACACTTTAAACCGTAAGGAGGAAGGTCGGTTGCTAAGTCAACCCGTACAATCTAGAGGTCAACATATGATTAACGGTATACCCCACAGAGAGGTACAAGCAATTATGACCTTGCGCAACCGAAAGGAAGTCGAAACTCGACCTATCCAAAGCAAGGGAAAAGATAAGTGCATCACCCACCATGAAGAAGAGCAAGAAGTACCTCCTTTTGAGGGGGAAGTATCACAAGAGAGTACCCCTACATCTACACCAGAGCCACCTAAGCTCGTTCCTGGCTCAGCCTCTTCATCTAGGGAACAGAACATTAAAGCCTACATCCCCAAAGGTTCCCCACTTGCCTAGAATCACCATCTCTATACCGCAAGAAGGGAGCGGCCATGAAGGATGTGCTTGATGTATTTAAACAAAGTATAAATTAACATATCCCTCCTAGATGCAATTAAACAAATCCCGACTTTGACGAGATCCAGTGCGGCTATGTGAGCATCACGATCGCGCAGATCGCCTTGAGCTTTGACGAGATCCGACTTGGAGCTAGTCAAATCTTTCTCCAAGTCAGACATCTTGTCATCCCGCCTTCTCAACGTGCAATTCTGCTAATGGATCTCCTCCTTCATGGAAGCTTTCATCTCAGCTCGAGAGGCCACCTCGACGTCACGAGCCCGCCTCGCCTCCTCTGCTACCTTCTCGGCAGGCTCGAGTTGCCTCGATCTCCATATCTGTGACCACTCTGACCAACAGATGAGTCACTGGCTCCTTGAAATAAGAAGTCCTATCTGAGTAGGCATTTGGTATAAAAGTTAAACGACGAAAGCAAACCCTATAGAATCTTACCCTAGTATGGTGAAGGAGAGAATCGTGATACTACTTTGGGGATATTCCATGTTAGACCTTTGAATTGCTTTAGATATTAGTTGACGGGGCTTACAGGCTTCTATGACCTATGGAAGGGCTCCACGGGTTATCGTCAGTTTCACCTAGGGTGAGGTATTACAAGAGGGCTAATACACAGTACATGTTTTAAGTCCAAAGAGACATTCGCGTGATGAGACATGCTAAATATATTTCAAGAGCCTTCTACCATAAGCTTAGTATTTTGGTAGAGTTGATTCCTTAATAATATCTATTTAATCATTAAAGTGTTTAAACCAAGATGCATTCAGAATCTGTTCTCTATCTTCCAAGTGATAGAATCTGTTGAGTACAAATTATTGTTTTAGGAACCAGTCTCATTCATCGTTTAACGAACCAATTCTTTATCCTTGGAACAAGAATTGAGTAAGTCGTTCAATTCTGCAAAATATTTTATTTTCATATACTCAATTCACCCCCCTCTGAAGCTACTAACATCTGCCATCCTAGCTAATTGTCAGCTTGTATTGGCATTAACAAATGAGAAAACCTCCCTCAAGAGAGGCATGCCACATACATTTCAACTGCTCATGACCGATGGAGCCGAGCCCACTTAATTGAAAAAATCCTTGCTTTGGTTTCCCTTGGTTCCAATGAAATCACATTTAACCTATGGACCAGCACCTAAAGAAAAAAAAGGAATGGGCCGGTTTGGAAAAAAGGTGATACCATAGTTAATCCACCTAATACCATGCTAAAAACAATCAATAATATACACAAACAACAATGATTAGACCAAACAACTAACCGCAACACGAGGAGCCTGTAACTCATGGGCATAGTCAATCTTCTAAATGGCGCTCGGCAGTAGCATGGCTTTTAATCGGGGATTAATCGACTTCATGTAATTCGACGGATTTTTATTTATTTATTTATTTATTTTGATTTATGTATTATTTTTAGTGTATTGATTTGAATTTTTATTAAGTAATTTATGTCTAAACTTTGAATTACACATTAATTATGTTGTTCAGCCTACACTTTGAATTTTCATATAAACTTTCATATTTGTTCACATCAAATTCATTGTGTAGATGCTGCTGCTTTGAATTCAAAGTGTAGACACTTTGAATTTATATCTGCATTTTGAATTTCATATGAACAAACAGTTGCTGCTCAGCCTGCTCTGCTGCTCATTGTGCACATGTTCAGAGCCCAACTAAGTATTTCATATAAATAGCCCTTCTTCTCTGCACAAGGGAAATTCATTGTAATTGTGCTTCAATATATGTCTCCCTCTTCACTGAAGTAGGTAGGTTTAGTTCTGGAAAATCCTGAAGTGGTGATTAGTGATGAGATGAAGGGGAACTCAACAACATACTTCAATATACTATGAAATTCTATTCATGGAGAACGTGTAAATATATACACATAATAGTCATTCTTTTATTCAAAGAGTATGTAAATGCTAATAATGTTTCTTGTCATGTTCAGTTTCATGGCAATCACAAAGCCGCAGTGTGTGTTGTGACATTAAAATACTCGGTTTTCAATTGAACTACAAGCTATCAGTGTATACAATTAAGCTGATTGTTCCAAGAATTCTTCCCAGGGTCGCTTGCTTGTTATTTGTTCGTTCATATGGAAAGCAAAAGCTCAGTAGAGCGTGGAACATCAGTTTCACGTACACAAAATCTCATAGGTTTCACTACATAAAACAAAATCAGAAATTGCTTGGGTTTTTTTACCTTCAAGCCAAAAATCGGCCGCCAAGGCTAAAAATCGAGCACCAAAGGTCTTGGCGGTCGATTTTTAGAACGCCAAATTAGGCTAATCGATTTTTAGAACGATTAGGGATAAATCGCGGTGGCAGAGCACCTTCAAGCGATTAATCGGTGATTAATTGGCCGCCAAGATCGATTTTTAGAACAGTGGGCACAGTACAACGGAAATGGATGAATCTTGTACAGCATATTCTAGGGATTTCTCAGGCCCCTAGGAAAGATGAGATGGAACTCTGAAGATCTCATAATGTTTATATGGAGGTGGCTTCTGTGAGGAAAAGGAAGTACTTGCAGGAGCAGCATCTAGGAAGTAACAAAGATCTATTCCGAACAACATTGGTAACCGTGGCTTTCAATTAGAAGCGGCAACGATTACAAATTACAACTACTGGTTTAATTTAGGCTCGGGATCATAGCAGTGACCAAGAGGGAATTACTTGGTGATATTCTACAGGTCGTTCACATAGGTCTTGTTAGACAAAAGTGAGAGTGAACAAGTTAACGACAGACTTGGCAAAACAAGGTTGAAGAAGCCAGTATTTGTTGTAGTGCTGCAAGTTCTTTGTCAGGCATAAATATGGTATATTTTCCATGAGCAAAAAGAAGGTAATTCAACATATAGGCAAATTGGCAGTCAAGAGTCTTCATAAAAGATAAAGACTGGCTGAAAATTCTAAACAATCGCTAAAGGACCACCAATACAAGGCACGACACTTTGAGAATACTATACACTAACGTTAGCAAATTCTATCCATTTCAAACTCCATTGGACATGAGAGGTAAATATTTTTCTCAGCAGAAGGAGAAACAGCAAATCCAAGAGCAAATAGCCATCAAAGGCAGCTAAACAATTGTAACAGTGGCTCGTCAAAAAATAAAAGTCAACAGCCAGAAAACTATCATGACAGAAGTTCAATGCGGATGACAAATGTAGTTTAGAGTACCATCATGGAGTCAGCAAAATGGAATTCTAGAAGATCATGGCATCAACAGTTGACAAATTAAGTAAACTATGACAATGAAAGGATACTTAAAAAACTGCATAAAATAACTTCTGGCAAACAAGCAAGACTTACGCAAGATCTGCCAAGTTTCCAGACTTAATGACAGCCTTCCCCTCAGGAAGCCCAAGACACGAGTAATGCATAATCATCTCCTTCAATGTATGCTTTGTGCTCTTAATATCATTGTCCCACATTATGCTCTGAAGAGAAAGCAAGCAGTTGCTAAGCTCAAGAACAGAGGTGATAAAAACTGAGCCGGCCGGCCTAGCCCGAAAATTTTAGGATTTAGGCAGAGTTTTAAGCCCGATATATTAGACTTGAACAATATTTTAGGCCCGATTATATGAATGGATTGGGTATGAATATGAGTATTTTGGGCCTGGTCCGGCCCGATATATGTATAATTCTCTTGCTTATAATTATATATGCGTAATTGTATATGTATATATTAATTGTATTTGTTTGGGTTAATTTTATTTTACTTATCCCTTACGTTTATTCATTTAATCCAGCAGCCCCTGGAGCTCAAAACCCAACTCTACCATCCAAATTCTAAATACCATTGTCACTGCCTAATAAATAAAATAACATAATCTACCAATTTCTAAACCCAAACCCCGCCTAATCTAATACCTAATCATCGATGCGCCTCATGGTGCGGTTGGATGTTATTGAAATGGGCTATTTTTGGATTTGGATTTTGATTTGTCTGGATTTGGATGCTATTGTTCCTATTTTGGATGTTGTTACTGCTATTTTTAGATTGCAAGATGTTGTTGTTGCTTTTTTTTTTCTTTTGAAAATTGCTACAAATTATTGTAATTTTGAATTTGTCATGTTATTCTTTATGCTGCTACTGTATATGTAATGTGGTTTCTATGTGTAATTTAGATAATTAGATATTACTTAATTTTGTAGTAATTTATAATTTTGTCAAGCCCATGGATATCCGATCCGACCCGATAATTATGAAAGGATGGATTTGGACACAAATATAGACCCATAGGCTTAAGCCCAACCCACCCAGTTTATTGAAATGGGCTTAAAATTATGGTCAACCCGCCCATGGTCAGGTCTATTCCTAAATCAGAAAATGCATCAACTCCAACTTGCAACCATATGCATCAATAATGCCTATGGCCATCTAAAAGGGCTAAGCCAAAGAAAAAAATGCAGAACAGCACTGGTTCCAGCTCAAGAGATGACGAATTTCTACAGCTGTTGCAGTTTGAGTCCCAGATAAAACTCAAAACATCCAGGTGATATACCTTCCTAACATATTCTCTCTTCACTGTTTCCCACGGTAATTTTCCCTGAGCTGAGAAAATTGAGGCATTCCAAAGAGCTCCCCGAGCAACCATTACGGAGGAGGCACCTACAAGAACAGATTAGGATTAACGACAAAAAAAGAAGGGACAAGTGTACCGCATAAAGGCAATTCTCAAACATGGTTACATAACTAATAGCTTGTAACCACATAACATGATAAGCAAATCAAGTAGATCCAAGGGGAGAAATCAAGTAGACACAAGGAGTTGATGTTCCCATATGTTCCATAGCATAAACAATTATACTGGAAACCAATATTTCAATTTGCAATCATAGAAAACAAAAACGAAAGTGGAAATCTACAACAAGTACACCACAAATAGTTGCCGCTTCCCTCTCCTCACTTCATCTATTTCATTGTTTACTTATACATTTTTTCTTCCACGCAGGGAATTGGAGACTCAGGACATGCTATAACACAGATTTTGGTCAACATACCAAATTTGTGGTGGCCCACTTGAGACCAGAAGTTGCAAAAAGACTGGGTGAAAAGGATCACCTCCTTCTTGAGACATGGAATTCTGAGAACAGCAGAAGACAAGTCCAGGTGACTAAGACCAAATGTGCAGCAGAATTTCAAAGGGAGGGGCAGAAGGATCTCTTCCCAACAATTGATGCTTCAGAATGTTTACTTATAGGGGACCCAGATCCGTGGTGCCCCGCAATGCCCTGCCCCTTATTAAAATTTAAACCGGGTATGGTGATAGATATAGAGTATTAAATGGATATAAGGCCCCATTTACTCAATGGTTTCGGGTATGAAGCGGGCACGGTTAGAGGTTGACTGGTCATGAATCAGCCCAAGTGAGATATATACATGAATATTATATGCCTTTTCTTAGAAAAGAAAATAATATACATATATATCTATTTACTACCTAATAGAAACCAAAATAAAGAACAATAACATATATAGCATTGCGCAAATGTTGAAACCTAATAAAATATCTGTGGAAGTCTATTCTCATCAATTCATCTAATCCTCAAGCCTTCTTTATTTGCGAGTAGATCAAGGTGTCAGTCCTACTCAAACTATTTTTGTCCCTTCCTAAGGGCAATGCTTAATCCTGTGGAATGAAACTTTCTTTTATGGGTAGTTGATCTTTATTCAACTGTTGCCCTTCATTCCTTCCTTGATTTTCCATCTTTCTTAGCCAATCATTCTTTACATGAACCATCTTTCAAGACTTGTCCTTTCCAATTGGAAAAAGAAACAACAAACAACGTAACCAAGATCAGCAATGTCGGTTATCAAAAAACAAAAAAAAAAAAAAAGGAACAGCAACATTGGCAAATCAGCTTCTTATCATGTATTGAAAAGATGGATGTTTAACTCCTGTCAGCGCTACTAATCTCTGACTTGACTGAACCTCACTTATCATTAAGCAGCTAGAATTTATGGAAACCATACTCTAGTACAAAGCTAAGAGATTTGAGTTGGACACCCTTGCAACATTATCTTGAGACATTTACGCACCTGTTGCTAGTTTGAGACGCTGAAAATCTTCATAGCTAAAGACATCACCATTTGCTATGACTGGAATTGATAGTGCAACAACAACTTCAGCTATTTCATCCCATTTAGCAGGATCCCTTGGCTTATCTGGAATCCTCCTGCAATGAATCAAAGAGTACAGGAAAAACTGTAAGCTGGCACTTAAATGGATCACCATAATAACCAGATGTTAGTTTGAATTTCTGCTAGTTCCATCCTGTATATGAGGACAGGATTGTTTCCCCATTATGGACTAACAGAAAAGTAAATGAGAAAATAACAGTTCAAAAATCACTACATAAAATACGGGGTATCAGTCAAATCAAGTTTTATCTGCTGCAACATGTACTACTTCTACTTCAATTGAGTCCTTGAAAGGACAGGCATACCATACTAAAAAACCATTGTCTCTTATCCTCGCTGCAAACTATGCTTAAATTGTGGTTAAATTAGAAATGGCAATGTTTAAAAGGCTATAGGACCCATTTTCTAGTGAAGCAAGGATGGATCAGTGCCTGCACATCATGGATTAGTCCAGATTTTCTTTCTTGGAACTTGGAAGATGATTTATTTAACTCTCTCACTAGCACCTCTGGTGAAGCTCTTAACTAAAAGCTTTAGAAAAGATGAAAAACTCAAGAAATATACTATAGGATCCAGCAGAAACTAAAATGAATGATAAAAATTATCACGACTAACTTATTTTTCTGCATTAATAATAATGCGATTTATAGGAGAACCAAAACAGAAGAGAGAACACGGAATGAGGAGATCCATAGGCACATCGGAGTGGTACTGATGGTTGATAAGATGAGGGAAGGACGTCTACGTTGGACGGGTCATCTATGGAGGATACCGCCGGATATGCCTGTTAGGATAATGGAGTCCATTATATTGGAAGACAGGAGAAAAAGAGAACGACCGAAGAAAACTTGAGGTAAAGTTATTCGTACGGACCTTGATAGATTACAACTCACCACGACAGATTAAAAAATACGGATACGTATAGTCGACCGCTTCCCCCACCTAGTGGGAAGCAGTCGTGAGGATGATGATTATGATGATGACAAGAGAACCAAAACAAGGGGGCAATATATCATTCTGCTTCCTCTTGAATAGAGAACCTTAATTTTTTGAGAGGGCAGAAAGGCATGGAAAGAAACAGAAAAGAAAAAAAGAAAGGTAAAGCTACAGCTAGGGCAGTAAACTGAGTCGAATTGCTCGGAACTCGACTCAAACTCACTAGACTAAAGCTCGATCAACTGTTCAAGATTGTCTCCAAAGTTCAAAGAGCCAAGCTTGAACACAGTTCCAAACTTGTTTTGTGAGTCAAGTTTGGGTAGCATATAATCACAATTTTATAAAGGAACTCGACTCGAAATGCTTGGCACACGGTTCAGAACTTGAGCTCAATTCATTTAAGCTCAACTCATAAGATTAACAAGTCGAGCACAAACTAGATTTTTACTACTAATTTAAGTTAGTCATTCGAGCTTGAGTAGTGCAAAACTCATACTACTCGACTCGGTTTACACCCTTGAGCCTACAACCTACAGTTAGAAGGTCAACAAGCAATGAGAATACAACAATATTAGCAAACAAAATATGTCCTGAGAGTGATAAAGCATAGAGAAACAACAGGAAAATTTTGGCAAATCACACTACCTTCCATGGACAGCTATAGCAGAAACACCAGTTTTCTCAATTCGCCGTGCTAGTTCTACCGTATCTTGAGATGTCTTCAGAAGTCGAATTTTACAAGTAATAGGTATATCTAGATTCCTTTTCAATGTCGTCAATATCTGTACTAGCAGTGGAAGTATATGGAATCACCACCACAACACCCACAGAAGGAAGGAGTCAGTTATTTGGTCACGGAATGCCACACTTCAATTTACAAAAAAGAAGACAAAGGAAGACTTATGTGGGGATATCAAGAGACGAAGAAAAAGCTTTTAGGTAAAGTATTGATATACATCATGAATCATCTCTGGTTTTGACAACAATGCTGCACCCATGCCTCCACTAACAGAAAATGACTTGGGGCAGCCCATGTTGATGTCAACTGCTGCCACATCTTTGCACCTTAAAATAAGAACAGAAACCATGTAAACCGAAACTGTGCATAATTTTATCATGGTTTGAGCTAAAAAAAAAAAAGTCATGCCAGTTCTGCACCCAAATTGACATTTAGCTAGTTTGACTAATACAAGATTCTATGGAGTTATCACAACTTACTAGTCAACTTGCATTGAGAAATAAAACAATGTTGATCACTATTACACAAAGTTGATCATGAACAGAGGGAATAGTTGGCAGCGCATCACACATCTTCACATCTTCACATCTTCATTCAGAATGAAGATGCTTTTATCACTTCACATCTTCATTTAGAAAACAAATCAGGACAATTTATTCAGTATGAATATAACAATCATGCATCTACTCTGGTGTTGTTCCGATTAACAACTAAGTCAACTATACCACCTTAATCTATACTCTATAGCCCTCTTTGGATCGTGGTGAATTGGTGAGGAGGGGAAGGGAAGTTAATTTTTAACCTTGTTTGGGAAACAAAATCGGTGGGTAGGGAAGGGAAATGATTGGAAATGATGGTGAAAATGTGTGGTGAATTTTTTCCCACCAAATCGGTGGGGAACAGTGGTGAAAATAATTTTGTGCCAAAATTGTCCTTTCTCTATTTATTGCTTCGTCTCCCTGCCCTCCTATTTCTCTTTGTAACTCTTCACTTGCTCATAGTCTTCACCGCTGGTCTTTGCCGTTGGTCTTCGCCGTGCTCTATCCTGCCTCTCTCTCCAGCCTCTCCAGTAGCAGTGCATCACACAACTAGTATTTTTTCATTTTTTCAGATCTCTCCATTTCATGTTTTCATGTTTGAATCGGTCATTATATCGTTGAATCGGTGGATTTTGAAGGACTCGAGCGGTCTAGGGTTTTGGAATCATGGGTATTGGTACTTGCCTTCTTAGAAGCCATTGAGCCTGATTTCCCATGGGGTTTGATACCATACTGTTGAACCAAATACCCAAAATCATCCCTTTTTTCTGGGATTGGTTGCACTATAAAAAAAGGAGTTTTCTGGTACTAAACTGAAAGAAAAATTGATGAAGGGAAGGGTTTCTGGGAGAGCATTCTCAAATGGGTTATGTTTGATGAAGGGTTTGGGGGGTAGAGGGCTTTGTTTTGTGAGTTTCTCTGCTTCTGAACGTTATTTTTTGTTATTTACTTTGTTTTCTGGGTACTAGTTATTTACTTGTGTGTCTAGACTCTAGTATTTGTTAGCAGTGTTTGAAGTGGGTGGAGCAGAAGAAATTGAAACTTGAGTGATGGCTTCAAAGTTCTTCAAAGATGACACTATATAACCTAATATCATACAATATGTGTAGATGGATGACAAAAAGATGACGCTATATAGAGTCCACCAAATGGGTTTGGCACAAGTAATTTCAATTACAATGTGATGGTTTATGGTACGCCGGTTGAGTAGAAGGAACGCGAAGAAGATTCTGAAAGAACCTAATCAAGTACAAGATAGGGGCGGGATATAATGATGGATCGAGTCATTTGTCGAGAGATAATTTGTATGAGTCCTGAAGCTGTTTATGATTTGTGCAACATATTGGTAAGAGATGGTGGACTACAATCTACTCGAAGGGTTGGCGTGGAGGAACAAGTTTTGAAG
This sequence comes from Dionaea muscipula, assembly GCA_028571145.1. NCBI lineage: Eukaryota > Viridiplantae > Streptophyta > Magnoliopsida > Caryophyllales > Droseraceae > Dionaea > Dionaea muscipula. The sequence continues at coordinate 21,415 of JAOWBR010226369.1, forward strand.
TTCTTATACATGGTTGGGCACAATGTAACAAATATAGAAGTGCAAAAAATATTTAGTCAATCTGGAGAGGTTGTAAGTCGTCATTTTCATAAGGTACTCGACGCTCTAATTAATATAGAAGACAAATATTTGAAGCAATGTGATGGATCACAAATGTCATCGGAGATAGAGATTAACTATAAATTTTAACCTTACTTTAAGGTAAATGCATTTCTCTATTTCTATATCCAAATTACTTATCACACTCTTTCATATGATTAAACCATTTGATCAAATTAACTTCAGGATTGCATAGGAGCAATCGATGAAACACATATTCGAGGTTTATCCTGAAGATGCTCCTAGATATCATGGTAGAAAGGACTATCCTACTCAAAATGTATTAGCAGCCTATTCATTTGATTTGAAATTTACAAAAGTCATACCGGGATGAGAAGGAACATCATCTGACTCAAGAATCTTGAAAAATGCATTATCACGACAATATCCACTCAAAATTCCAAAAGGTAAGCTTAAAAAATATTTTATATTAAGCTATTATCTGTTTAAAGCAAATAATAATTTTTAAAATGTCTATAGGTAAATTCTACCTCGTCGATGCTAGATTCATGTTACCAGATGGGCTTATTGCACCATATAAAGGAGAGTGCTACCACTTAAAAGAGTACTCAAGGAATCCACCAACAAATAGGCGAGAGCTATTCAATTTGCGTCATGCATCTTTGCGCAATGCAATCGAGAGAGCATTTGGTGTACCTAAAAAGCATTTTCCTATTATAGCAAGCTCTATAGAACCTACTTATGGTATTGTGGTCCAGAAAAACATCATAGTAGCTTGTCGTATTTTACACAACTATTTAATGGGCGTTGATCCAAATGAAAGAATCATAGATGAGATGAATGCAGAGCTTAAAACATTAGAGAATGAAGTTCACGATCGTGTTGAAGCAAATGAACATGTTGAAACAGCTAGAGGCGAGTGGATTAGAAATTCTCTAGCAATGCCCATCTGGACAGATTATAATGCATGAGGATGGTTCTATTGTCTTCATGATTGTACTTTCATATTCTAGTCTCATTTTATGGAATCATGTATAAGAACAGCTAATTTGATATTTGATGCTATTTTGATATTTGAACTGACTAATTGTGTAGACATATTGTTATTCTTTTATGTAGAGAATTATGCCACGGAGAAAAGAGTCTGAAACTTGTTGATGCTTTTCTTTATCAAAATCGGATGAGAAATTGTGTTGGTGGTACTTTTACTACCGAAGCTTATTGTAACACCCCACCCCGGGTGCTACCGACGATAACATATGGAGCCCTTCCACGTGTCATTGAAGCCTGATAAAACCAAACTCATACAAAACTCTTCTCGAAAAACAGAGGTGCAGGGTACTTCTGAGTTATTTCAAACAATAAATAAATTCCAAAATCAAACACAACGGAAACAAACATAAACAACTCAAACATCCTAAGAGGCCTGACGTCGTCCTCTCTGCTGCATCATCAACAGTCTCTTGGTCAAACTGCAAAACCAATAGATGTAGCACCATCAGCCAATATATATTGGCTATGCGAGATGCAGGACAAGGTAGAATCAAGTGGCATACAGTGAATAAAAGATATGCAAGTATCAAATATCAACGATAGGATAGGAGCTGTCATGAATGTACCCAAAGATAGCATATATCATCTCATATCACATATAACATCTCATGAAAACATAGGAAGGAAAAGAAAAGAATAACAAGGGTATACCATGGCCTATCTACAACGCCCGATGAAACCAAACTCATACAAAACTCTTCTCGAAAAACAGAGATGCAGGGTACGGGTACTTCTGAGTTATATGTGGTTTGATAGCTTGTTGGATATGGTTTGTGGATAGGTCATGGTATACCCTTGTTATTCATTTCTTTTCCTTCCTATGTTTTCATGAGAAATTATATGTGATAAGATGATATATGTTATCTTTAGGTATATTCATGACAACTCCTATCCTATCGTTGATATTTGATACTTGCATATCTTTTATTCATTATATGCCACTTGATTGTACCTTATCCTACATCTCGCTCAGCCAATATATGTTGACTGATGGTGCTACCGTGCTACATCTGTTGGCTTTGCAGTTTGAGTGAGACACTGATGATGGATGCGTCAGGGGAACGAGGATGTTTGGGTTGTTTATGTTTGTTTCCGCTATGTTTGATTTTGGGATTTATTTATTGTTTGAAAGAACTCAAAAGTACCCTGCACCTCTGCTTTTCGAGAAGAGTTTTGTATGAGTTTGGTTTCATCAGGCTTCAATCACACGTGGAAGGGCTCCACATGTTATTGCCGGCACCCGGGATGGGGTGTTATATTTGTGGTATCAGAGCATAATTTTGGGAGTTGTGATTTTGGTTTTGAGATTTTAATTTTGGTATAGAGGTCTAGAAAGAGGCTCATCTCCCGACATCCAAACGGTATATGGTTTATTTTCCACATGGTTACTTGTATTACGACTTATGTTTTGGTAAATTGAGTATATTGTTGGTATGACTTGGTTGTCTGGAATGTTTCTATGGCCATTTGGTCATATTTTCTTATATGAGGAATTAGATTTGAATGATAATATATGATGTTTGGAGATAGTTCACAACATGTGGTATGTTGTAGTTGAGATAAGATTTGTTGATTCATACGCTGCGTTTGACATTAGATTGTATATTTGTTTTGTGTGGGAACTTCTGAAGTTCCATTGTTCTCCTTTTAGGAAATGAGTTTTTGTTTGAGTTTGGTTTCACCAGGTTTCAATGACACGTGGCAGGACTCCACATGTTATCACCAGTAGCACCTGGGGTGGGGTGTTACACTTATGACTGTATACTTGAAGATTTGGTGACGAAATTTCCCAAGTCAATAAACAAGGAAAAAATTAGAAACCGAATGAAGTACTTGAAATCAAAGTTTACACCATGTTATGATGTGTTCAAAAATGGGGGTAGTGGTTTTGCTTGGAACCCTATGACAAGCGTGTGGAGTGCGGAGCCTGAAGTTTGGGATGCTTTAATTGAGAAAGTTTTCATGCATTGAATTATGATTTGGCTACTAATAATTTTATCTATTCTTCATACCTAATTCATTATTTTCCTTGTAGTCAAACAAAGATGTTGCTGAATGGAAGAATAAGCTTGTACCACACTATGATAAATTTATGGAGCTATATGGGCGAGATAGGGCCACTAGAGAGCATGGTGAGACAGCAGCTGAAATACGGGCAAGGAGGACAACCACAAATATATCTTCTGAAGATGATCTCTTCAACACCATGGATGACATTGATCAAATGGTGTCTGAAAATGAAATTCGGTTAGAGAACTTTGTTGACTTTAAGAATGATAACGAGCAAGCTGCTTCTTATGATGTAAGATTGGAAACCGACTACCAAGAAAAAAAACAAAAAGAAGAAGAGCAAGATCTCAAAAGATGAAGCTGAGCTTGGAATCATGAACGAAGGTTTAGACAACGTTGCTCAAACTATTCGTGACTCTACAACCGAACTTATGAAGGACACCCGCCTTCCTATTCTTGAACATGAGGTTCGGAACCTTTTCAATGAATTGGGGTTGAAGACGGCGTTGACGAAGCTTATGTGTTCCTAACTAGGAATCCCAATGAGCTACGGACACTACTTGCTTGCCCATTTAAAGTGCGTAAGAGAATGTTGGCCGTTATGATGAGAGCTTGATCGTAGTGATATCCATTTGCTTAGAACTTTTTTGGGATTTTGTTTTGCCACTACTGTATGTTTTTTATCCAATATTATGCAGGTTGTAATCTATGTCGAACATGTATAAGTCTTAACAACTTTCAGATGTTTATGTTGCGTTGTTATGCAGATTGTAATCCATGTCGAACATGTCTTCTGTACTTCAATTTTGTTTTTGCAACATGCAACTTGATTGGTTGTATTTTTGTCAACATGCAGCTATTTTCTGAACAACATGCATGAATCCAATTCATCCTTCATCAAATTCCCACCACTTTATTTTTTTGTCTAACCTTATAACGAATAGGGATCCATGTAAATGCTATATTAGTATTTGTTTTCCTTGCAGATTTGTATATATTTTATTCATTTTTTTGTGGAAAGGGGCGATGTATTGCAGCTTATCTTTGAGCTCTGTTTTTTTCTGGTCGTGGCTTGCCTCTTGCTCATTATTTGAGTTGAGGGTAAACTTGTGCATTTATTTTTTTTAATCTCCAATCACCACACTTAATTTTTTCTCTTCCCAAACAAGACCAAATCTATTCCCCTCCCCTCCCCTCCCCACCTTCCAAACAGGGCCTATATCTAGTTAGGCAGGCGACTAAAAACTGTCTGAACAGGTGACTTCTAGCTATTGAACACTAACCCAAAAGACAAACCCTACTCGGAAATCTTTCTCAGAGAACTTCCAAAGTCAGTTCAATTTCAATTTGTAGCTCCTCCTATAACTTTCGCAAAAGTAGGGTCATATAGGATTTGCAGTTCACAAACAATCCTGCTATTTGGCTAGACTTCTAGAGGGATTTCTGGAAGGAGCATTGCTTGATAATTCCTCGACCACATATTTTGTGGGTCCCTTGAAAAACTGTGGATTCCATAACTTTAATTTGTGATTGTGACTGTGCCACCTCATGTGTCTTTCCAATCATCCCTCCACCTTCTCTGCCAAGTAGAATTATTGGTTCACAAAATATAGCAGACACGAGTTCCTCACAAATTTAACCTAAGTAGCCAACCAAGAAGAAGCCGCAACTTTGATCTTAGATCAGCACCATCATCAGCATAGGTATCCATATCCATATTGAAGCCACAACTCAAATAGATCCAAGAATTCACAAAAAATAAACCAGAAAAACAGGCAGAGAACTGAGTGAAATATAGAGAAAAGAGTTGCATACACTAATTGAGCAGCAGAGAGCGCCCTAGTAGCCCCAGAAGTCCCTAATTGTAACACCACACGGCTTTTCTCCTCAGGGCAAGTCCTGAACACCACATTCTCCGTCCCCTTCTCGATAAAATCAGTCGTACCCAGATAATCTTACCACCAAAAAACACAACCCCGAATCAAAATTCCCATACCCAATTTCGACCAAAATTATATTGCAAAAGCCTAAAGGGGAAAAACAAAAACAGATTCAAAGGCTTACCATTCACAATGCGCTCGCATTTGATGAGTTTGTGGTCAATGATTTCCTCCCCATAAGTAATATCTGCACCGTATTCAGCAGCTAATAACCTCATCGGCAGAGTGCCCTAAACCCACCCCAACACCACCCCACATGAACAAATCCATATTGAGCAATCAATCGAATTAAAGTTTTCCGCTTGAAAGGGGTAATTTGCTAAGGAAATTGAAAAGGAAGTCCGGAGACTTACAACTCGGACCATGGGAGCGAGGACGAGCTTGTTCTTGTAATCCATCGTCTCAAGGGTCTATTAGATGGACAGCTGCAAAACAGATTGATTGACTGATTGTGCTTGTGAAAACAACATCCGCTACTGGACGCAATCATGTTCATTGGTACACACAATTTTTTAAACAGAGGCCCTAAACGCAACGCAGCACCTTAATTACTAAACACAACACCCTAATTTTTTAAATTATCGTTTTTATCTCTGAATATTTTTAAAGGAAAATAATATACCCAAAACATCCCTAATCTTTTTCTAATATTACCACAACACCTAATACCTTTCATATATATTTAAACATGCATATCCTTCCTCATATATCACTGTAAAATTTCTATCTCTCATCATTTAAATTCCTCTATACTAATTTCCTTATTTATCATCCACACTTTGCTAATGGCGGACGATTCTCCTCGTAAGGACGACTATTTCGAGGTAAAA
>JAOWBR010226370.1:0-17348 GCA_028571145.1 Dionaea muscipula
ACTCATCAACTAAATCAATTTATTATGATGTGTCTAATTCCTGTTTATAATCACATAATTCTCAAACACCGCTTTTTTTTATATACCGACGCACCCACTGCCACGATTTCTTTCCACCCATTTACATATATAAACACTAACCCCTAATATGCATACTGTTGCCCACAAATGTCCCTGCGTCAACATTTATACCAATGTCCATTGTCCAGGCCACTATCAACACTATATATATATATAAATATGTCATAATTCAATTATTATATGTACTACTTTTATGGAATTCCTGCCACACTCAACCCATGTACTATTAATATATTTTTGTGTATATACTTACTGCATACATAATGCCTGCCACACGCCACCCATTTCCTTTTCACAATAGTTTACTATATATGCTATAACTCACAGCTACAATTATATTCACAATAGTATATTATATATATATCCATATATAAGTGCGTTGCTACCCTACTGCCATACGCAACACACCCATTTCTTCTCAAAAAAACAAAATTGCCCAGAGACCCTCACTTCCTCCTTTGCCGCCATAGCCATGGTAGTTCACAGACCCGCAATTCTATCGGCAACAACACAGGTTCCAACTCCTCCTTATTTGACCGTCCAATTACACAATCACAAGGAAGATATTGCGCAGAGATGGAAGTTGAGGACTCGATACAAGTAATATTCACATGATTCTTACCTACGACGAAGCTAGTTCGCCGGCCAACGTTGTTCCAATCCACCGCTCTTTGTCGTTGCTCTCGTCGACCTCTGCCTGGTGTCGTCGTCGCCTGCGGTCTCTGATGACCACTTATACAAGCTCGGCGTCCTCCCGTCCGAGCCGCGGTTGCTCCTGCTTGATAATGGGAACAGAGAAGGGAGAAGGTGGAATGAGAGAGAGGCGGCTAATTAGTTTAGGGTAAATCAGATCTAGGGTAGTTAGGGGTATTTATAGGCTAATTATCTGATAAATCTTCCATTTTATTTTATTTTAATTAATTAATTGATTTATTTATTTATTGGAAAATAAATAAATAAATTAGGGTATTACAAATTCGAGTCAGCCTTGCGCAATTTTGGTTTTCGACAGTCCAAATCAGACTACTCTCTATTCACATATGAGCATTGTGGTGATTTGGTGATAGTCTTAGTCTATGTTGATGATATTCTCCTGACAAGTTCGTCTCCAACCTTGACACGACGTGTCAAAACTTTCATTGTCTCCCAGTTTCCTGTCAAAGATCTTGGGCGTCTCAAATATTTCCTTGGCATTAAGGTTGCCCGGAGTGCTTCTGGGATATTTATCAACCAACGCAAGTATCTTGGTGATTTGTTACAAGAGGTGAGGCTGAGTACTGCTAAATCAGTTACTTTTTCTTTAGAGCAGCACCACAAATTAAACAGTGAGAGTGGCGCTCTTCTGGCCGACGCTGGCCCTTATCGCCAGCTAGTTGGGCGTCTTATCTATTTGACAATCACTCGTCCGGACATCTCTTACTCTATTCATATTTTGAACCAATTCCTTCAACATCCTCGACAACCCCATATGAACGCTGCTACTCGCCTGCTGCGATACCTGCTTGGCTCTCCCACTCGTGGATTGTGGTACCCTTCAACTGGCCCTTTTCAACTCCGTGCTTTCTGTGATTCGGATAGGGCCAGTTGTGCCCGACAACGCGGAGGTCTGTAACCGGTTATTTTACATCCCTTGGCGACACTCCTTTATCTTGAAAATCCAAGAAACAGGAGACTGTTGCTCGTTCATCGGCGGAAGCTGAGTACCGCTCCATGGCCGCAACCACTTGCGAGGTTTTCTGGTTGTAGTCCCTGCTACGCGATCTTCGTGTTTCTGATCTTGGTCCTACTTGTCTTTTTTGTGACAGTCAGGCCGCTCTTCACCAACTTTTTGATGAAGATTTTTTGATGAAGATTTTTGCAGAATTGATTTTTTGTCCCTTAAACTTTTGGGTTTATGGTGTTCTCTTTTCAGTTGATATCTTGTCAGCTTACTTGGTTACTTGTAAATGATTATGTTTGAATTTAGGAATGCCAATATTATTAATTGGGTTGTCCGATTCATACTATGATATGTTGTGCAACTTGGTAACATCTTTTTTGTAAACATCTGCTGTACTATCTGATTGCTTACATCAATAAAAGATTCTTATTTTACTGATAAAAAAAATTATCACAACAATAAAAACTACATTAGGCAACATAAAATGTAGTGCGACAACCATAAAATCTCTCTTTTGATTATTTGTTCACATATTGGTCGTCACTATTACATTACTTTGATTATCTTCGAGTATCCGCAATATCTTTTTCTTTTAAAGGTCATAAATTGTGAAAATCTCATTATAGATTATTGGGTAATGATACAAGCACAATCACTTCTGCAAAACAATCTACACAATATTATATATATCATTTATTTTTAAAAATTGTGATTGTGCACTAAAAAAATTATTGTGATTCTACACCAACTATCATCTATAACAACTATGATCTATATCCAAAAAATTCAACAATTGTGATAATGTATAACTAAAACACAATAAAAAAATTGTTATGCTTCAATCATCTTTGTAGATTGTTTGACGGGAAACTACTTGATTAACGGTTGAAAAATTGTAGGAATCTCTTAAATTCAAAATGGTCCACCATAGAAAGTGAATATGCAAAATAATCACGGAAGGTTAACTGCCTCGTAGCGAACTTATTATCAAACAAATAAGTGGGGTTCAGTCTCATCGGTTCGAATTTGGTGATGGGCCTTCCTGGAGTCGGATCCTACCATTGGCTCGTTGTTTCTTCGTGTTTGGGCCTACTGTTATTATTCAAACTCTTCGATTTGATGGTGTAGGCCGGGGCCTTACACTATCACTAATGAAGCTGGAGTGTGAGAAGGAATTGTTGGAGTAACAATAACACTGTCTCCAGTGAACGACGAGAGACTTGCGTGGTGCCCCAAATCAAACCCTACCCTTTCTCCTTAGTCCCCCCGCCACACCCACACCTACCATCCATACATCCATCCGCCCGCCCGCCCGCCTGCTCAGGTACTCTTCCTCTCCTGCCCCCTATCTAGTCCTTGCTGTGTAAATGATTGCCCAACAAATGAATCTTGTTTTTGTTTGGGTGGGGTGGGTGTAGGAGGAGATCTTGAAATGTAGCTTCTTTGATTTGATTGGAAGTGCTCTGTAAGCTGTTTTAGATTGGTTCTTTCTGCTAGGTGCAAGATGAATGGAAACGGCATAACCTCAAGCATAAACGCTGGTTTCATTTTGTATTAATTATCTGGGTTTCATTTGAAAGTTTGTAGGGAATCGCCTGGACTGAGTTTTGGTTTGTGGTTACCTTTTTCTTTAATTGGCCTCATAACGGGGGGGAATTGCACGATGGCCAGGGAGTGGGTTTGTTGTTGGCTGTGGTTTGGTTCAACAGCCATTCTGTTGTTTCTGTCTGCAGATGAATCGGGAGAAGCTTATTAAGATGGCTGGTGCGGTGCGCACCGGTGGGAAGGGCAGCGTTAGAAGGTTCGAGTTTCCACTTTCTCCTTTGTGTTTCAATTGGCGCTTGTGTAGTCTGATGACTTCAATTTCATGTTAACTGTTGAATCTCTCATTGGCATGTTTGGAAAATCTGTTATATTTTTTCCCTGGAATAGTTTATTTCTCTTTCCTATTGGCTTTTGATATTTCTGTTGATGCTTTTCAGGATCTTCTATACCTTTTGTTTTAATGTGCATTGTTGCTTTGTCATGATCGAGGCTGAATGTTTACTGGTACTTGCTTTGTTTCCTCGTTTTGAGAATTTGAAGAAAAAGGAGAAGCCAAAAGGAGAAACCACGAGGAGGGGCCAAAAGAATGAGAGGCCTTCTCCATTGGATAAAATTTTAGGTGGATGCTATAATGAAGATATGGGACTTTAGACACAACTATTTCCAAGAGCTGTATGTTTATTTCTTACTGATTTTGTACTATGGAGTACCCATAATTTCTATTACTAGCTGTTTCTTAAGGTAAACTAGTTGTTTCAAGTCATTTCATCATCGTGGGAAGGACGCACCTCTAGTGTACCGGTTATCATGCCTGGGTAGCCAAGTGCTGAGCGGATAACTGCAGAAAGATCTTTTCCCACTAGGTGGGGTTTGTCACAACTATCCTCGTTTTCTAGCTTGAGCGATATAGCGTATGCATAGTAAGTTACAACATTTCAAGGTCATTTCTACACACTTCACTTAATGTCCTTTTCATCTCCTACACATGTTCCTTTCCAATTAGATCATTTCTCCTCTCCCAACTTGTGCCTCACACAACTTATGCCAAACAATGTCCTGCTCAGTTAATTGATGTTCTCTTATTCTCTATCACCGGTAGGGGTGTAGATGAAACAATACAGTTTGAGTTTGGTTCGAAAAAAGCTCGAAAAACTCGGCTCGAGTTGAGCTTGAGCTCGAACTTTTAGAGTTCGAGCTCGATAAAAAAGCTCATTAGCTTAATAAGTCGAATGAGGTAACTAGTTTTTTAATTTTTTATAATTTTATATAATTAAATAATATTATTTAAGTATTTAAAATTTTATCAAAATGTTATAAAAAGTAAAAATAAATAAAAAATTACATTGAAATCCTAGCTCGAGCTCGATATAGTATTTATCGAACTTATTGAGCCGAGCTCCAACCTTATTTCTGTGAGCTCGTCAAGCTTGAGGTTCAGCTCGAGGTCCAGCTCGAATTCGAGCTTGGGCTCGTTATAATTAAACAAGGTTAGTTCATTTATAAAGATACTCGGCTCGGCTCGTTTATATCGCTACTGTTTTTACGGATTTGTTCTTTTCATATTTTTGTCTTTTAAGGTAACCCTTCATCCATTGTCACATACACATTTTGGCTACAAGTCTCCGAATGTGACTTGTTTATAACCCAACACTCGGATCCGTACAATAGAACAAATCCCAATCACCGTTCCATAAAATTTACCTTCCAAACTTCAACTCGTATAGCATAGTATCCTTGAGGCGCTTCTCCATTTTTCCACCCTACATTTATCCTAAGGTGACATTCGCATCAATACCTCCATCATCTTGGATGAGAGAGCCAAGGTACCGAAAGCTGTTTGAAGTCCTTTATATTCAAATAGTTAAAGTATACACTGGAAGTGATGTAATCAATGCTTCATTTCCGTTGTGGTAGTGTCAACTGGTCAATGCTGAATAATTTGGTTTCTATGCTACTCTGGTTTTATGTAGTTGACTGTGATGCATTTAGTTGCCGGCAAGTTTTAAAATTTTCTAGTGATAGAGATGAAGATGATGAGACGGATTGGGTGTATTGTACACACACAAGGAGGGAGAGTATATGCTATGACTTTCTCTGCACAACATTAGGTGGATAATGCAGGTTATGCTGGTGCAGACATGTTTGAGGTGGTTTCTTTGGTTGAAGTGGATCTGTGTGAAGCACTCGACAGAGATCTGATGGGATAGATAAGTTCATTATAGAAAAGAATATGAAGGTTCGGAGAATTTGAATTATGCGTGTAACACTGATGTTGCTTACTTGGAGATGCATCGTGGAATACTATCATGCTGCAGAATTGACTTCTGAATTCTCTTGGAAATTGCTTTTTGTTTAATTTTTATCAACCGGCTGCATGATTTGCATATTTGTCCTATTGTCATCATTTTGCTGTCCAAGAGGCCGATCAGCCGCTCGGGCACTGAGACATGTGCTAGACTCCTGAATAGCTACCCAAGAGAGGTAGGCAGCAATTGTGTCATGAAATATGTTTCGGCCGTACAGTTTTTGCTTTTGTTTCTCCCTTCGGGTGAGGATATTTATTTGAAGGGAAGCATTTGTTCATATAGTTGTCTAGAGTTTTCAGTCTTGATGTCTATATGAGATTGAGAAATGAATCTCTAGAATTCACTGTGAATGTGACTGTATTAAGTCATCTGCATGCTTTCTGCTAACCTTCCTTTTCTTCTCCTTTGGTGTTTCTCTTTTTCATTTTCTTCCCTATCCGTTGGTGCATTAATGTCAACCTTGATCTGATGCCCTTGAAATAAGCATTTCAAGATGTTTACTTTACCATAAAGGTTTGCTGTAGCAGAGAGAAACATCCCTGGCATTTCGTTATCACTGTGCCAATATCTGGTATCCATTGCTCAATTTCTTTGTTTCTGCTGAATATGGGGTGAAGCTACTGTCAGAGTACTGTCTGGGTTAGCAGTTATTTTCACTTTGTTCACCTTGCTGTCAACATGTGACCAGTCTAGTTCTTTTCACAAGTTTCTAATTGTCTTTGCAATGAGTAGCATGTCCTGTGAAATTGATTGCGCTGAACACTTGTAGCATCTCTAATAATTTTCATTTCTAATTCCTTAGCATCGACTGTTTTACATTCATTTATATTTTCATATTGCAGGAAAAAGAAGGCTGTTCACAAAACAACCACAACTGATGATAAAAGGCTACAGAGTACCTTAAAGAGGGTAGGGGTGAACACCATTCCAGCAATTGAGGAAGTGAACATATTCAAGGATGATGTAGTTATCCAGTTTATAAACCCCAAAGGTAAAAACCTACCTCATGCACAGTGTGGTTGCCCTAACCAGGAAAGCTGGAAATGCTGCACTTTTTTGTTTTGGTTTTCTAACTTCTAGTGATCTGATTTTGTATATTCTCCTCTACTTATTTCAGTTCAGGCATCTATTGCCGCTAACACTTGGGTAGTCAGTGGCTCCCCTCAGACAAAGAGTATGTGTCCTGCTCTCTCTCCCCTCATTCATTGTCTCTCCCTCTGTGTTCTTGGGTTTTAGGAAAATTTGGTTCCCCGAATTACTCCACCGACTGAGCTGTGAGACCTGTATGTGACAGATGCTTCGTAGCTTGTGTGAAATTGTGATTCAGGGTATGCTAGGATGTATAGTTGACTTTTCCGCGTACTGCAAGCTGAAAATTCAACCACAATTTAAGCACAATATATCATACTTCCATCTGAATCATCTACCATGGCCTCTCATCCTGTCCTCAATTTCTATCCAAATTTTGAAACCGAAATGGTCACTTCAGAGTTTTGACAGAGAGCGTAACTAATGGTCCTCGTTTTTTCCCCTTTGTCTCAGAGTTGCAAGACATACTTCCTGGAATCATCAACCAACTTGGTATGTACATGCACTTTCTAGTTCTAGTTATTGCATCAGCAGATTTTTCTTGTATTGGCACTCGATGATACGATGGAAAGTGCACTTTTGAATGCTAACTTTGACATGCTTGCAGGTCCAGACAACTTGGACAATCTGAGGAAGCTGGCAGAGCAGTTCCAGAAGCAAGCGCCTAATGCTGCAAATTCCAGTGCCATCGCTAACGCCGAGGATGTCAACAAACAAGAAGAGGATGATGATGATGATGTTCCTGAACTTGTACCAGGGGAGACATTTGAAGCAGCTGCGGAGGAAGGGCATACTTCATAGAGCTCTCAACTATGTGCCCTTAGTTTGTTTTTGTTTTTTTTTGGTTCTTTTTTATGATGTTACCAACCATGTTTTATTTAAATAGCTGGGGCATGCGTATCTTTTGATCAGGATACCTTGGATTCAGTTGCAATAGCTGTTATGATTGAAAGCAATTGGAGTTTTGCCTGAATTTTGCACCTCATGCACCATGTTTCTGTTGTGTGTACTTTTCCTGATTCTGTAGGTTGTGTGTTCCATGTTTCCATTGATCTTGACATTGCTGTTTCCTCATTTTGTGTAGAAAATCAATTTCAATTTTGGGGTAGCTGCTTCTTCCTGGTCCTGCCCATTGGCTCTGCCATGGTTGGTTGAGTTCCTCTGTGAAGCCAAAACAGGGTTTGCTTTTGTTGTGGCCTGTGGGTCGGACCTGTGGTTATGTAAGCAAATATTTAAATGGCACGAAATTGCATATGAACTGATAATTGATTGTTCACAGTTTGTTTGACCTTGCTTAATATCTTTTAGATAAGATCATGGTGCATTTTATGAATAATGAAAAATCTTAACTTGTTGGATTTGATGGATATAGTTTTACAAGTTCCATTGATATTTTTACTTATATTTTTACTTTCTAATGTCAATTTGTTAAATGCTATAGTTATTCTTGCCATAGATTATATGTTGATTTTGAAATCTATCGATTGTCACCGATGCTCCCATAAGCTGTTTGAAGTCCTTTATATATGAAATTTTGCAGTGACAGATATCAGCATAATGATTTAAATCTTAGCATTATTTATTCATTCAAAACTGTAGGACTTTATTATAAATTTCCGAAGTCCAAACTTACTAGTTAGTATCTGTAGTAAGGGGTAGATGAGGTGTATTAGTTGTAAAGGAGATAAGATATAGAGAGTGTATTATGTTTGAAGGGTGGGTTCCATTGATGTGATGTTTATAGAAGGGGATTAAAATATAAAAAAAGTGGTTTGGTGATATAGAAGGGGATAAGGTGGGGTCCACTGCAAAAAGCAGAGAGGAACAAATCACTGTTTGAGGCGTATTAGCTTTCGCAGGCCTCAAGCCTAGCAAAAGCTAATACACATCGAACAGTGATTTTATACACCTTCTCTTTTATATCTTTTATTTGACAAATGGTACAAAACAAAGATTTGACAACATATACAGGAGAATATGCATATACCCCTGTATATACGGTAGCCAATCGAGGCCTAAGAATAGATGTATGTCATGGAGGGGGAAAAGATTCTCATGTATTGACTCTATTACGTTCCAAGGTCTTACCAGCAACCCCATGAGCAGTCATATTCACAATCAGCAGGGGCCTGAGTAGTGTACGGCAGGACATCAATAATAATTTTAGAATCATCTTCAAGAATAATTTTTTGCCAACCCATTTCCAGCGCCAAGGTGATTCCTTCTTTGGCTGCCAGCACTTCTGTATTCGGGGCCTTATCCACAAAGGAGATAGGAACAGTTCTAGCTATCAAGAATGAGCCCTCATGGTTTCTGCAAACAATTCCAATATCACATCTCCCCTTCTTCGCATTGAAGCTGCCATCAAAGTTCACTTTAACCCATCCAGGGTCTGGGCCCTTCCAGATCAAGTTTTCCTCAGCATTCATGGACTGGCCATCTCGACTACTAACAGCCCTGGTGGAATTAGCATCAAGATAGGCAAAGTGACAACCATATTACTATACCTAATAGGGTCATTGTTGGATTTATGGGGTCCAGCGTTTCCCAATGGACTCACTGTGTATGGGAGCATCAGTGCTTGACAACCCAACTCGTCGATATGTAAAAATTAATGTGAAGCCCCTCATGCCCATCCACAACATGTGATAGATGTGGGGCTTTGGACTAGTATAAGGAAATAAAGTAGCGTCTTTAATAGCAGCGGTCGTTTTTGTCATAGTAAGTGCTTGATCTTGACAACTGATATCAGAGAGGGTTACTTCTATTAAGGGCTAATACCTTGAAGTAGATCCTACAAAGATGAGTGCTCCACCAAACAAGCTAGAGGGATAATCCACTACTCGTCCTCCCTACTTCAATGACCAACATTACAGTTGGTGGAAAACAGAAATGGAGATCTATATTAAAGCCGAAGACTACTAGGTATGACAGATAGTAGATAAAGGTCCTCTAGAGGTCATCGAAGTCCATGCATTTGGAAGAATTGTTGAAAAAGATGAAGATGACTATGAAGAAGCGGACCTAAAAAAGCTAGAAAAGAATGCCCGAGCAATCAAATTACTATACTGTGCACTAAGACCAGATGAGTACAACAGAATCTCTTCTAGAACTTGCGATAGCCTCAAGGAGATTTGGGATAGCCTCAAGGTTGCTGATTGCCCATGAAGGAACAAATCAGGTGAAAGAATCAAGAGTCAACTTATTGGTAAGACAATATGAATTGTTTATTATGCATGAAAATAAAATTATCAAAGACATGTTTACTCGTTTTAACAATATTGTGAATGTACTAAAGTGTCTTGACAAAGTGTTTAGCACAAAAGAACATGTAAGAAAGATCTTAAGAAGTATGCCCGACTCTTGGATGCATAAAGTCACCGCCATTCAAGAAGTGAAGAACTTGCGAACTTTATCACTAGATGAGCTCATTGGGAACCTGATGACACATGAGCTGATGGTAAGCTCTCAAAATAAAGATGTACAAAATGGTGATAAAGACCTAGCCTTGAAGATCGGAGAATACCATAAAGATGATTCTAAAGCCGATGATGAGGAACTAGCTTTGTTAACAAGGAGGTTTCAAAAATTCTACAAGAATTCCAAAGCAAAACGGACAGCTGCAAATAAGGGTAAGTTTCCCACTAAAAATCAGAATACTTCTGATGGTTGTTTTAAGTGTGGAAAACCAGATCACTAAATAAAAGAGTGCCCACTCTGGAGTGAGGAACACTCTAAGGAGCAAGGTCGCAGCCTCCCCAAGAAGCAATGGTGGTCAGCAAAAAAGGAGTTTAGAAAGGCAATGATCGCGGCATGGGGAGACATCGACGATGAAGAAACTGAAGAACAGCGGGACGAAGTTAATTTGTGTTTGATGGTCAACAATGAATCAAATCCAGATGAAGAACTCCTCGAGCTAAGTGTTCTTAAACTAAAAGAACGAATTCATTCATATTCAAAAGAAAGATTGGCTGATATGCTGGTTGCATGCATGGGTGATTTACGTGATATCAGTGCTGAATATGATGAATTTACGAATGTTGTGATTGAACTAACAAATGATGTGACACTTAACTAAGTGCAAACTAGAACTTGAGAAGGAAAATGCTAGATTGGAAGAAACTGGCTCTATGGTTGTTCCTGCTTTATAGGCCGAAATTGCTTCTCTAAAGAAAACTGTTGTTGCTTTTGAAAAATCCAAATGCGTTGATCCTTTAAGTTTCAATTATCTGAAATCTGAATATAAAAGAACCAAGCTTGAATTGAACAGTAGGACTCAATAAAATAAAAAATTACAAAAGGAACTAGATGAAGCTAAAAGGACTGCAAATGCTAGTTTGCCAAGGACAGTACTGAAACAACCAGGGTCTCACGTGCTTGGCTATATGGATCACGAAATAAAAACAAAAAAAGGTTTAGGATTTAAAAAAAGACCAAAAACTTGGAATCCAAAGAAAAAATATGTGGACTTGCCTGAGTACAAAACTTGTTTATTTTGTGGAAAAGGTGGCCATGTAAGGAATGGATGTCCAAAATGATTGATAGCCCTTGAAAATAATTTCTATTATGTGAATCAGGTTTGGATTAGAAAAGATATGTTATATTCTGCTTCGAATAAGAAGGGGCCCAAACAAGTTCGGGTTCCTAAATCTAACATTTGATTGCATCTTGCATGCAACGGTGAGAGGGAGCAACCTTTAGTATTTGGATAGTGAAAGTAGTCTTAGGGGGGGGGGGGGTGAATAAGACTAGGTAGAATTCAATCAAATTAATCACCCCTTTTTCAAAAATGTCGGTTTCTATTAAAACCAACCTACTTGATTCCAATGAATGGATATCAATCTAATACAATCAAGCAAGCAAGCGAAGGGCAAACAAGAATACACAATTTATAGAGGTTCGTCCAAGAGAGGAACAAGAACTCCAATAGGATACGTCCTCTCTTCTTAGGCGATATGTCTAAAGACTTCCACTAAATTCTTTTTGTCATCGGTTACAAGAGATAAATCCCTATTACAATAAATTTACCCTTCTTACTAAGGTGTAATAGATAAACCCAACTCTTCATTGCTTACAATGGTACAAGGAGTAAACCACAACCAACAACCTTGCTTCAAGGTATAAGGATCAAAACCACTAAAATCAAGTTAAGGTACAGATAGTTCTGCCAAACCCTTGAGCAAGCTTCCTTAAGCTTAATCAAGGATTGGTTCACACTTAATTGGAATTAATGATATATCAGCTCCAATAGAGCAATCAATCACACAAGCTAAATTCAATGAATACAAAATAGAAACCTTAGCTTGGTGAATAAAAAATCAACAACTCAATAAACAATGATACCCAATGAAATTGTGAGTTGAGGATGAGTGAGAAGATGCTGTAGAACGCTCCAATGGATGGTTTAATGCTTGATCTTGAGCAAAATCAAAGTTGTGAGCTTTTCTTCTCTTGGAGACCTTGAGAGAGAAATTGAGATATTAAGAGTTTTTTACACACTTAGAATTGGTCCCTTGGGTCTTCCTTGCTTCCTTTAGGTTTTTATTATGTAAAAAATCCCGAGCCCAAAGTCAAGGTAGTTTTTGGAGAGAAGTGGAAAAAAGATATTTCGACTGTTGAGAAATTTTTGCGCAGATTTCCCTTCGGTGGACGTCCTCGAGGACGTCGCCCTTGATCTCAAAATCCCGCATTTTAAAAACTTGACAGAAAAGCTTCTCCACCTCATACATACATGTCTTATTCATTATACTAATACATTATGATGATTATGATATGTGTTGGCATCTATGATCAAATGTAGAGCAAGATATTGAATCATGATATAACTTAATGAATTGAATATGCTAAACATAGGATGTGAGTAAATATGATAATAGTCATGGAACTCACTTACTTCATGCTCTCAAACGGTATGTATCAAGCTCATAGAGATATATTGGATGAAGTTCATGCTTAATGTATAACTCGTGAGAATATAACTCTAATGCATAATGAATTTTAAGGATATTTTATGAAATGATCAAGGAGTCTAAATGTCATGTGTTTTCATCTCAATTAATGATCACGATCAAAATCAAAATGACGTGATATACATGTAAATACTAACAATCTCCCCCTTTTTGATGATGACATAACTGTGAAGTTCACAAGATGAAAACATGAATGATTTGAAAAGCATGGCATAAACTCTCCCTTAATATCATTTTCAAAAGTATGGATAACTCCGCCTCAATATATGCATTCAACGTACATATAAACAAATGAGCAAGCACAAGCATATATGAAGGAAAGCATGCATAAAAAGATATATCAAGATCATCACAATTATGCATAAGACATCAAGGTCAACTGACCAACCATTGAAGATCAAAAGCATAGATCATCCATAAGATTATAGGCCACGTCACAACATAGATAGAGTTTTAAAACATAAGGCATTAGTTCAAAAGCACAAAGCATAAAAGATGTCCGACATGCTCTCCACTTCAAATCATTAAAACTCAGGACATTCTCCCCCTTGGCATCACAGAAAGGGAGGAAAGATAGGAAGGAGAGCAAGGCAAGGGTGGGTGGGAGCTAATCCTCGGCATCATCATCGTCATCGTTGTCCTCATCCCGAGTAGGATGAACTGGAGCAACTGTAGGCACAGAGGATGGTCCATGTCACACCCCACCACAGGTGCAAGAAGATTACTCGATTGCCATCTTGGTTTGATGGACGGAGGCACGACGATTGCATCTTTATCCCATGGGTGAGTGTTTGATGTTTTGCGTTTTCCTTCTCTTCCCTCTTTGTGATGGTTGTCGGCCAAGGGAGAGATTTTGATGAACCTTTTCGTCTCCATGATTTCATGGCAATGATCGAATGGCAGTGGAAGCGTTGGCCATGATCAATTTGATCCCTCGAGGTGATTTGATCTCCCTTCGATTGAGGTAGGATTTTTAGATTCGTTTCTCCATTAGTTTTATGGATTGGTGACATTCTTGTGTGCTTTGGCTTAGGCTCGATTAGGGACTTGTTTAGGTGTCTTATCATGCATGATTTCTGGGTAGAATATAGTTGGTTCGATTGGTGTTCGATTAGGAGTTCGGCCATTTTCAAAAATCAGGATTTCTACAAAATTTTGTTCAGTGGACGTCGTCGAGGACGTCCACACATGCGTTATTTCTGTGCAGGTGTGCGGCGGACGTCTCCGAGGACGTCCACGCATGCCTCTGTCCTTTTCGTGCACTTTTATTTTTTCAAAACGCAAAGCGGAGGACGTCCTCGCGGACGTTTCCCGGCCAAATTTTTGAACGGCAAACATCCCCGAGGATGTCCCCCGTTCAGTTTGCGGGCCATTTTGGAATTCGATCTCCTTTCTTCTATGTATGATCCTTAGGCATTCTAGGTGCTTCATTTAAGGACTTTAGGGGATTGTTTGCATGACTAGCATGATTAGATGGTGTTAGTGATTTTGTCCATGTGTTTGGTTTGTTAGGTGACGACGTGATTGTTTACGGTGTCCCGTAGCTTAAGGATTTTGTGCTTGGACTTTTTAGCATTCCAAGTGAGAGGTGTACACTAGCCACTCTTTCAACCTCTCTCACCTTTATGCTATTTGATTCTCCTAGTCTTAATATCCCGCTTTGCATGATCCTTTATGTTGTTTGATTATCTCGGTTTTAATATTTCGGTTTGCATGATTTATTAAGCTGATTTAATAGGTTCGTGATTTATAAGTCTGGATTTTGTTAAATGTATTGATTATTACAAATCGTGCTTTTAAGTGTGGTTTGGTTAAATACGCTGATTATTTATAAATCATGCCTTGAGTAAGACTTTATGAAATATATCGTGTTATTTAATAAATCATGCTGTTTAAGCGAGCCCACTATGATCTAATTTAGTTTTGGATTTCGTGGCCCTGCTATGAGTTTTATGATTTATATTGATTGGGGTGGACTCGGGGTATCTATGGTGGGAATGAGATTTAAGAATTGAGACATGAGATTTGATTGTGGTTTTTGAGAAAGTCCGAGGGTTACATTCTGTTTGGAGTGACCTCAGCCATGTGGCCGGAATGAGATTACGATCTATTTGAACCGCCAGACACAACGTCCTTGGAGATTCCGTTGATCATGGATGACTCGGACAGTTACCTTCCTGGTGTACGTATCCTCGGATCCATACCGGTTTACGCACCACGGAGGGCGGTGACCCCACGTATGTGTATGGTATGGCATGTGAGATTTATGGGGTACATCATACGGGATTACGTATGTATTGTATCCATTTGAGTATTTATGGTAGATTTCGGGTGCTGCCGTTGAGTTTTGGGATAGCAATACGGGTTGATATTTGGGGATGTTTTTAGATCTCATGCTACTTTGTGATTTGTTTCCCGTATCACTGTTTCCCTTGAGATTCCACGATGCTTTTATGATGTTTTACGTATAATACATATGATTCGTATCTGCGGCCTATCGTCAGATTTGTCATGAACTTATCATAATTTTGTAACGTTCTATTGGGACTCCCATGGCTTGATTTGAGATTTTACTTTGACGTTTTGTGTTAGGCTTTACATATGAGTTATGTTTTAAATCCCTTCTGATACCCTCACCTTCCCTCGTGAGTCGTCTTCCATAAGTTCCATTTGTACCCGTGGGATGTGGCCCTCTCCTGTTGCTTCCCGACCACCTCCGTGCTACGGATTAAGGTGGTCGTGTTTAGTTATCTGACGTTTGATTTGGACCACTACCACACCTCATGAAAGTTCTGATTTTGATATGCCATTATTTTCTATCTGATTTCTATACTGACCCGTGTACACCCCCAATTGAACTTATGATTTCAGGTACTGATTTGGCTAGGAGGATGCGGCGCGACGACGGTGCGCCTCTTAGGATTTGACATATCGTTTTAGATTTATTCTACCACCTTGAGATTCTCACTTGATTTGTATGATTTATGATTTGTATATTTCCGCATGCTTAGTCTGGTTTAGAGATTTTTGGACTTCCGCATAGAGTTTGATTCTATAGAGATTCATTTGATTTGACGTTCTCCACCCACTTGAATTGTCTTAGGCCGATGGTCCACTTTGGAGATCTCTTTGGTTTGAGTTTCATTTCATGATGTTTTGATGATTGGACCATTGGGTTGGTTTGGGTTTAGGCTTGTGCTATCCGTGGTGGGATCCACGGGTCGTACACCGGTCCACCCGTGGTGAGGTGTGACATTTGTGATATCAGAGGCAGGTTTAGTCTAAGTGTCTGAGGATAGATTAGAATATACCTTGTGTGCATTGAATGTTTACATGATTTGAATTTGGGTTTTAGAAAGATGCACGTCTCCCGACATCCGCTAGAGGTACATCTTCCCTCGTTGACTAGACTTTTCATTATAGAATTGTTTAGTATGCATTGTGCTTTTCCAGACATGGTAAAGAAGACCCGCAGAGTGCAAGCCAAGGGGCCCAAAAGTAGAGTGACGTTCGCTCATGGGAGATTGGTGGATGTTCCGACGGAGTCAACCTTTAAGAAAGGGATCTTCACATGAAGACCCACGGAGGAAGAGTATAAGCAGCTCCAGTAGTTCCTGAGCACTTCATCGTGGGGGTGGGAGCTGTTTCAGAGATTTCAACTGTTCTTGACTAGTGCCCCACCGGATGTCCATCAGGAGTTGTTGAGACTTGTGAAGGGTGTAGACCCGACGGATGCACGGTGCACTGTTTCGTCCAGTAGCTCGACAGCATCACCAGCTGAAGGGCCTTCGCACAGGGGCTTTCGAGCTACTATGATCACACTAGCACTAGTTTTCAGACTTCGTTGATGCATTTGGTTTAGTTTTCGTTTGGAGCACATCTGGTGCGCGTCTGGTTTCCATCTTTTGCTATGAGTTAGTATAGCATGTTCATGTTGATCACTACAAAAAAAATTAGTATTAACGTCAAAATTTTGTCATGAGTTATCGTTAAACCCTTTCTCGTTAAAGATTTATAACGAAAAATACTCATAGAAAACTTTCACGTTAAAGATTTAATTATATTTAACAACATATTTGACGACAAACATCTCTGTGAGTATTTGTTGTAATAACTCTTTAACATCAAAGGCTTCAACGACAACTTACGACAAAATTTTGTCGTTAATACTAATTTTTTTTGTAGTGGGTGTAGTCCTGGAGTTAGTGTTGTTCTTGTACGTTGAGGAAGAGGGAGTGCATGACATTTGTGTTTTGTTGTTTTGTTCTTGATTGTTGATGAGTGAAGGCTTTATGTGACTCTTGGAGGAAGTTCATTTTGAGTAGTGATACCTGCCGACGTAGACAGGCAAGGTGACGGGCGGGGTAAAGTCGCTTGTTACACCGCTTGTCGATGTCAGCAGAGAGCGTAGGGTTGTAGGTTTTGGTGGATGGCTTCGCAGGTGACTTGTCCCGCCTGTTTAACCATCTATCACTACCTGCAGGTGGGAGATTAGTTATGAAATATCATGGTTAGAGGCCTTGTGGTGAGGTTTATGTCGTTCCATGGGATTTGGATTGTTAGTTCTTCCGTGGGAGTGGATGAGTTTCTAGTGTAGATTGGGTTGAGTGTCGACTGTTTAGATTATGATGTAGTTGTAGTAGCTTGCTGGTGGGTGTAGCTAGATTTCTTATGCCGGACGGGGGGGGGGGGGGGGGG
>JAOWBR010226481.1:0-17342 GCA_028571145.1 Dionaea muscipula
AATCAAGCAACTATACATATTGCTTCAAATCTAGCCTTTCATGAGAGGGCGAAGCATATTGAGATTAATTGTCACAATGTTCGAGAAAAAGTGAAGAGTGGTTTCATTGATACACCCTTTGTACCAAGTGATGCAATTTGCAGACCTTTTGACTAAACCTTTGTTTTTACCTAGTCTAAAGCTTTTATGTAACAAGCTGAGTCTAGTTGATATCTATTTTTCAGCTTGAGGGGAGTGTTAAGTAGTTATATTTAAGTGTAACCCATTATGGGTATTTTTAACTTTGTACTACACTCTCTCTATCTATATGATTTATGGGTATGCTAGGGTTAACCTAGACACTTTTCTCCTCATCTAAGCTTACAAGTTCAATGAATTTTGCAAGAGTGAGGGTATTCAGGGACACCTCACAGTTTAATACACTTCACAACAGAATGAGGTAGTAGAACGGATGAATCGCACATAGGGTTGGCAACAGGGCGGGGCGGAGATTTGCCTCCTCCGTCCCCATCCCTGTCCCTGCGGGGAACGGGGTTCCCGTCCCCGTCCCCATTCCACATCTTTCTATTTTTTTCATCCTCGTTTTCTTATCCCCGTTTTTTCATCCTCGTTTTTCCGTCCCCGTTTTCGATTTTTCCGTCCCCGTTTCCCCTTAATGCTAAAAATATATATATAATATAACTAATCTATAATACAATTCACAATGGAATTTAAAATTCAAACTATTGGATCCGATTTGACTTATGTTAGTTGAGATAAATATATATATTATTAACAAAAAATTGATATGTTTTAAAAAATGTGCCTTTTATATATAAAGTCATATATATTATGATATTTTATATTTTTATGAACCAAACATATTTAATATATTATCGAATTTTATCATTTAAAAAGATATTCATATAAATAACACTTATCAAATATTAATTAAATCAATATGTAAGAATTTTTTTAATGTAAATAATTCAGGCTTTTTTCATGCATGAGTTTGGGTTTAATTATTACAGCACACAATTTCAAAGAAAAACTAAAAAGCAAATTATAACAAAATTAAAACTGAATTCGGGGTCCCCGCGGGGCGGGTCTCTGCGGAGTGCATATCAATCCCCGTCTCCGCCCCCATGCGGGGTGAAATTTTTTTCCCCGAACCCGACTCCGTCCCCGTTTTGACCCCGAATTTTAACCCCGTTCGGGGCGGGGGTGGGGCGGATCCCCGCTGGTCGGATTTTTTTTGCCATCCCTAAATTCACACACTCGTTGAGAGAGTTAGAACTATGTTCTCTAATGCCGGTTTAGGTAAGGAGTTTTGGGCACAGATCGTATGTACAACTTGTCATTTAGTGAACTGAACACTAGTTGCGTCCATTGGGTTTAAGACTCCAGAGGAGGTAAACCTCCTAGTTATTTCCATTTGAAGATCTTTAGTTGTCCAGCTTATTGTCATGTGAATGAAAAAAAGTTGGAACCTCGAGCTAAGAAATGCATCTTCTTAGGCTATGCAACTGGAGTGAAGGGTTATAGGTTGTGATGCTTTGACCCTAAGTCACTAAAATTTATTATCAGTAGAGATGTGATTTTTGATGAGATGATCATGCTACATCCTAGGAAGGATAAGGATGCTCCACTTAGTACAGAAGATTCTAGAGGCACACCTGATGAGGTGGAGGTGGAGGTTACTTCTATTATTCCTCAGCTGAGTTTTTCTTTAGATTAGACACCTCCAGTTGATTTGTCTCCTTCAGATGAAGGAGAAGAGCCTTCACATGTTGATGCCTACTCTATTGCTTAGAATAGACCGAAGAGAGAAATTAGGCTATCGCAGGGATATGCAAACAACAATTTGGTTGCTTATGCATTGTCTGTTGGATTGAAGACAGATTGTATTTCAGAATTTTCATCTTTTGCAGATACCATTTCTAGTGGGGACTTTGCCTCATGGTTTGTTGCTATGCTTGAGGATCTAGAAACTCTACAGAAGAATTAAACTTAGGATCTTGTGAAGCCTCCTTGTAAGAAGAAGATTGTTAGTTGTAAGTGAGTGTTTAAGAAGAAAGATGTTATCCCCGGGGTTGAAGATGCTAGATACAAGGCCAGATTAGTTGCTTAGGGTTATAGCCAGATTGAAGATATTGATTATAATGATATCTTTTCTCCTGTTGTGAAGCATAGCTCTATTCGTATTTTGATTGGTCTTATTGTCATGTATAATTTAGAATTAGACTAACTTGATGTCAAGACTGCATTTCTGCATGATGAATTTGAAGAGAAGATTTATATGCGTCAACTCAAGGGTTTTGTGATTGAGGGAAAAGAAGATTATGTATATTTGTTGAAGAAGTCACTTTATGGTTTGAACCAGTCTCCAAGGTAGTGCTGCAAGCGGTTCGATTTTTTTATGTTAGACCATGGATATTTGAGAAGCAGGTATGACAGTTGTGTTTATTTCAGAAAGCTCCCTGATGGGTCATTTATTTATTAGCTTTTATATGTGGATGTTATATTGATTGCTACTAAGGACATGTTTGAAATTGATGAGTTGAAAGCCATGTTAGTTAATGAGTTTGAGATGAAGAATTTGGGAGCTGCTAAGAAGATTCTTGGCATGGAGATTCAGAGAGAACGGAAAGCTGGAAAGCTTTTCCTAACTCAGAAGACTTTTATTGAGAAAGTTCTTGAGAGATTTGACATGTCAAATGCCAAACTTGTTGGTATTTCATTGGCTTCTCACTTCAGACTTTCAACTGCTTTGTGTCGGACATGAGTTACATGTCTCGTGTTCCCTATACTAGTGCAGTTAATAGCATTATGTATGCTATGGTGTGTACCGTCCAGATATTATTCAAGTTGTCTGTGAGTAGATACATGGCAAATCTTGAAAAAGCTTATTGGCAAGTAATGAAGTGGATTCTTAGATTCTTGCGGGGCACCTCATCTGCATGTTTGGAATTTGGGAAGAATGATGGCAGTGTTGTTGATTTTATAGATTCTGATTATGTTGATGATCTTGCCCGTAGGAGGTCCTTGACAAGCTATGTATTTAGTATTCACTTTGAGTGGTTGTGCTATTAGTTGGAGATCCATTCTTCAAGCTACAGTTGCTTTGTCTACCATAGAAGCGGACTACATATGGCGATTACCGAGGTTGTAATGGAAGCTATTTGGTTGAAGGGCTTACTTAGAGAGATCAACTCAGTTGAGAATGTTGGGACTGTCTATTGTGATAGTTAGAGTGTCATTCATCTAACTAAGGATCAGATATATCATGAGAGGACGAAGCACATTAATGTCAGGTACCATTTTGTTCGTAATTTGGTTGAGAAGGACATTTCTGTTGTGAAGATTAGTACTGCAGACAGTCCAGCTCATATGTTGACAAAGCCCATGCCTACTGTCAAGTTCAAGCATTGCTGGGACTTGATTGGTGTTTGACGAGTTTGATTGCCCTAAGGGGCATCTTGGAGGAGGAAGAGTGTTTGTATTGCTACTATCTTGTTGTTATGTTCGGAGGATGTTGAGCTAAGGTCGAGATTTGTTGAGAATGTGTCCTAAAATCTGTCTTCTGCAGACTTTAAAGTGGTGGTGGACGTCCATGATGTTCTCGTTTACCTCCACGGACTCTCGTGGACCTCCACGGACTCTCGTGGACCTCCACGGACTATGTTTTTGGGTTGGGCTCTACCGGAAGTCCTATCGGGCGTCTGCGAACCGCTTTGTGTTTTCCAATTCTGTTTTAGTGGCAGACATCTACGCTTAGGCTCTGGATGGCCGCGGGCATTAAAATCTGACACTGTCTTTTTATTTGGGGTTTCGACCCATTTGTAATAGATCTACAAAATTAGGCTTGAGTGCTCCTCTTGGCTGCAACTTTGCACTCTCTATTAGGGTTTATACGCTCATTGTACTCCACATTGATTGATAGTGGATTTATCTCCTCCTCTCATGGTTTTTTCCCCTCTTCGATTTGAAAGAGGTTTTCCACGTAAATCTCGGTGTCACTCTCTTCTCTTGCTCTCTCTTATTGTTTGGTTGATTTAGTTGTTTTGTGATATATCTATTTCGATTGCTTTCTCCTCCTAGGTATTTGCTTGCTTTGTTGTTGGATTTGGGTAAGGGTTTCTACCGCTAGCCCCTTTTGTCCCAACAAGGAGAAAGTTTAACAGTTGTGTATTCTTCCAGAAATTGGATAATGATTTGGGTATTTGTTCCTATATGTGGATGATATGCTCATATTGGCAGCGTACATATTTGAGATCGATATGTTGACCTTAAAGCAGGTGAGAATGTGCTTTGGTAGCTTAAGCCAAGATCAGACTAGGAATTGGAATCTTAAATAGCACCAAATCCTAGGATAGGTGAATTAGTAGTTTCCAAACTCATGCAATCAATCACTGAATTTATTCAATTTTTTTTCTTCAACTGTATTTTACGGATAAGTGTGGTTGACCCCATCCAATTGGAAGCGGTCGTGTTGTTGTTATTGCTGTTGTTGACTGCATTCTCTTTTTTGGATACACTCCACTCCAATCAATGTCTTTTTTGGATGTGATGGTGCATGGAAATGGTTAATCGATTAGTTAAGGCGATATTCTATTTGATAATTCTCGTCGCTCGTCCTATGCGAGGGGGCTGATCTTCCTTTCTCAGTTTGGTCAGTAATTAGATGTTACTGTTGCTATAACATATAGTAGTTGATCATGTAGTATCCGTTCAGGGTGCTAGGAAGTTATTTGTTGTTTTGGGTTCCATGTAATGCGGATGGCTGCTGTCCATCAGAGATCGTTGAACTCATGTGGATTTTTTCTTGTTTTTCTATATCAGGAGACATGATGATGTGAGGCTAAATCCGCACTCAAGAAGTCCAGGTCCAGGATCAAGGGTCGCCACTACCTCGACGTCACCTTTGCATCCTCGATTAGCTGGTATTAACGTGGACTATCCATCTGGGAGACAGGAAGATGGGAGGAGTCAGGGCCATCCTCTGCCCCTTCCACCCAGTTCGCCTGCTAGTGCTTCTCCTGTGCATCATATGAGAGTTAATTTTGTTGCTGAAAACTCCAGTAATGGCATTAGTATGTCATCAAAATGGATGAAAGGCGAGCTTCTTGGAAGAGGAAGCTTTGGGCATGTTTACAAAGGGTTTAACAGGTAAGGGAAATTGCTTACTATATATAGCATTATAGCATGATATGTAGTTCCATGTTTGTCAACTTCACATCTATTCCACCTAAATAGTGTAATTGAGATCCTTGTTGCTGTTGACAGCACAATGATTCATCATGTGGCTGAATTGTTCTGTTCTACATTTTTCTAATGATTCATTGCAACTTTATTGGATCTAGATGTTCTCATTGTTTTTAACAATATTTATAAAAGATTATGGCTAAAGTAGGGTGTCAGAAGGGAAAGAGGATAAGGGGTTTCATCATGCATATGCTGCACTGGCTATTTTCCATTTTCCTTGTGTCGTTCATAACGTTGGGAAAGTACTTGCAGCGAAGCTGGAGAAATGTGTGCAATAAAGGAAGTCAAGATTGTTGGAGATGATCAGATCGGTAGAGAATCTTTTAAGCAACTGAACCAGGTCTTTCTCTTCCACTTCTTGCGTACTTATCATGCACATTCTTTCTAGTCCTTGCTTAGTTCTTCATTTCATCATCTTGTGCTTGCATAGTGGACATGGTACCCACTATGCTGCCTGTTGACAAAGCGAATGTAGAATGAAAAGGCATAACCCCAAAGTAAGGCTAGGCATTATATATATATGGACATGTTATATAGCCAAAAATAATACCAAAAACAGTGACAACGAACTGCAGCCACTAGATTTAGTATGATGAATGGCTTAGATCTATTCGCTGATGTCAGCAGTTTTGTCTTTTCTGTCCTGCTGATGTCATCTGTACCTTGTTGGCTTTATTGTTGACTTCGTTGTTGGCCATATAACCCCTTCCATATATATGGGTTATATTGGGCTATATATGAAGTATCACGATGAAACTTAGCCTAATATTAAGACTAACTCAAGCCGAATACTAAACCTAACTTAATATTCTCAACACCCTCCTCAAGTTGGAGCAAGAAAGAGACTCAACCCGATTCCCAGAAAGAGACTTAATCAGGATATCAGCAAGTTGCTCGCTGTCTTCACATGATTCAACAAAATATCACCGCTCTGCAATTTCTCTCTCACAAAGTAACAATCAAACTTGATATGCTTTGTTCGCTCACGAAAAAACTGAATTAGAAGCAATGTGGATAGCAGACTGATTATCACACCATAGCTGAGCAGACTTCGGGGTAGATTCTCTAACTTATCAAGTAATTGAAGAAGATAGGTGACCTCACTAGTCAAATGGACTAAAGCATGATACTCAGACTCAATACTGGATCTAGCAACAACGGACGACTTCTTACTCTTCCACGAAACCAAATTGCCACCAACAAAAACACAATAGCCACTGGTGGACTTTCAATTAAAGTGTGAGCCAGCCTAATCTGAATCAAAGAAACTCTCAATGCGCTTGTGACCATGGTCACTGTAGAGAAGCCTTCGACTCGGATGTCCCTTAATATATTAGAGAATATGCACAGCTGCTTCCCAATGGGGAATTCGGGATCTGATATAAACTGGTTAAATACACTAATTGAGAAAGCAATATCAGAACGCGTGATGGCAAGATAATTCAGCTTGCCTACGAAGCACTTGTACCTATCTGGATCATTCAACGTAACATCCTCTGCGCGCAAAAGTCTCAACCTAGGAAGTATTAGGGTGTCACTTGACGTACAACCAAGCATGCCAGTATCTTGAATAAGTCCAAAGCATACTTGTGTTGGGATAAAAAATCTCACGTTTACAGCGAGATACCTCAATTTTTAAAAACTATCTCAAAGATCCAAGATCTTTGGTCTGGAAATAGCTACGAAGGAACGCCTTCAACAAGGCGATCCCTGTACTATCACTGTCTGTGATGACAATATCATCAACATAGACAATGAAGAAGATGCACCCATCACTAGAAAGCCGATAGAAGACTGAATGATCTTTGGCTGTGAAGTCCAAACTCCAAAACCACAGAGTTGAACCGTCGAAACCATGCTCGAGGAGATTATCAAAGCTCATATAAGGACTTTTGCAGATGACAAACATGACCACACTCCCCATGAGCAATAAACCCAAGTGGCTGCTCCATATAGATCTTCTCAGTCAGATCCCCAGGAAGAAAAGCATTTTTCACATCTAGCGGATGTAAAGGCCAATGACAAGAGGTAGTCAGAGAAATCAGAAGACGAACAAAAGCCATCTTGACTACAGGAGAAAAGGTGTAAGTGTAATCAATACAATACACCTGAGTATACCCTTTGGCAATCAGATGAGCTTTGAGACGAGAGACAGAGCCATTAGTATTCACCTTTACAGCAAATACTCACTTGCATCCAATAGCCTTCTTAGGAACAAGATCCTAAGCCCCATTAACCACAAGGGCCTCCATTACCTCAGATATCGCCTGTGTCCACCCTAGAGAAGAGAAAGCTTCAAACACCGAGGAACAGTAACAGAATTCAGAGTAGAGATAAATGCCCGCAAAGAAGAAGAAACCCAAACATATGATATATGAGTAGACAAAGGATAAGTAGCACAATTTCCCTGGACCTTTTGCAGGGTAATAGGAACATCTAGATTTGAGGAAGGAGCAAGTGATAAGGAATCCACGGACGAAGGGTCGGCGACAGTAGGCTTAAGAGCAGCTATGAGAGGAGAATCCAACTGGACCGATGGTAAGTCAAATCCAAAGGAGGTGACTCGATGAGTGCCATGAATATACACATGGCGGATAGGAGGTGGAGGAGATGAGGGTGGGCAAGGAGATTGAGGTGGAGGAATAGACATCTCTGACGGATGCTGATAGGACTCATAGACCAAAATATTATCATCCCCATCGATGGACATAGGCTGAGATGGACAAGGAAGACGAGACGAAGACTCAGACAAGTGGGAGAAGAATGGGGGTAGACTCATCAAAGGTAATATCAGTAGATACACAAAAACGTCACAAATCAAGAGAATAACATCTATAGTCCTTTTGAGCACGGAAGTAGCTCAAGAAAATATAGCGCAAACATTTAGGGTCAAGTTTGGTGAAGGTGGGGTGGATGTCCTGGACATGACATGCACATCCAAAGATACGTAGGAGGAGATAATGAAGGGGATGCAAGGAAGTGTCCGGAAAAAGAACATGAAGAAGAATTTCCCCGTGCAGAACAGAGGATGACATGCGGTTTATTAGGTAGGCGGTTGTCAAGACAGCCTCACTCCAAAACTTCTTGGTTACACTCATATGAAACATCAAGGCTGTGGTGGTATATTAGGACAGGAGGACTCATGCAGAATCCCATGAGTGGTCATGATTCATGAATGGTAAAGGAAGTGAAGAAGTACTCATGAGCATTATCACTCCTGAAGGTGTGTATAGGTAATGAGAATTGTGTCTGTATTTTAGCATAATTCAGTAAAAATAGAAAATAACTTTGAACGATTCTTCATTAAAAACAACCATGTCATTCGTGAATAATCATCTACAAACGACACAAAATAGCGGAAACTTACCTTAGACTCGATCGGACAAGGACCCTAAATATCAGAATGCACTAACTTAAAAGGAGCACACACTCGTTTATTGACTCGAGACCTATAGGATACCCTATGGTATTTGATAAATTGGCAAGATTCACAAAAAAGATTAGATAAAGGCTGAACCTCAGGACAGAGGCACTTCAAACTAGAGAGCGTGGATGACCAAAATGACAGTGGAGATCCAAGGCAGTAATAGAAATGTTAGGAAAGACAACAAACGATAACTCAGCCTTCAGCACGTAGAGTCCTTCTAACAAGTGGCGATCCCTACCAATAGTCTTCCTCGTCACAAGATCCTGAAAAACACTAGTGTCACCAGAAAACAAAGCATAACAGCGTTAGTCCAAGTAGGTTGACAGAGAGAACAGGAATATATAGAACAGTAGATAATGTGAGTAGAGGTAAGGGGAAT
The DNA here is from genome assembly GCA_028571145.1 of Dionaea muscipula. Classification (NCBI taxonomy): domain Eukaryota; kingdom Viridiplantae; phylum Streptophyta; class Magnoliopsida; order Caryophyllales; family Droseraceae; genus Dionaea; species Dionaea muscipula. The sequence continues at coordinate 9,051 of JAOWBR010226481.1, forward strand.
TATCCCCATCCCTTTGACTGGGATATAAGTATCATTCGTAATCATGCATCATACCCAGTGAATCAGTCATATGGTCAGAGGCCTCGTTATTAATGATCCACTAGCGAGGAGATGTAAAAAGATAAGCAGCTTAGTGGGTAGAGTTAGGGGTGTTCACGGATCGGATTGGTCCGGTTCCAGACAAATCCACGAACCGATCCGTATCTTACGGATCCGCAAATCCGCGAACCAATCCGAACCGTGAACACCATTGGAACCGAACCGATCTGTAACCGCGGATCCGATCCGGTTACAGATCGGTTACGGTTTTTCAAAAAAAATTAAATATGCAATATATTTTTTTACCGAATATCAATATTTTTCACCAAAATATCAATATTTTTTTTTACTGAATATCAATATCCAAAAAAATAACAACTGAATATCAATATCGTCCACCAAAATATCAATATTTTTTTACTGAATATCCGAAAAAATAACAACCGATCCGTATTTCACTATTTTGTTTTAATTTTTTTTTATCAAATATATATACATTATAATATTAATAATATATATAATAATATTATAATTATATATACTACTGCTTGGGTGTGTTGTTTTACTTTTTTACATATATAATTATATATATGCACTAGGTTTTTTTAGGTTCGGTTTTACGGTTCGGTTTGGTTTTGAAAAATAAAATCCGTAAACCGAACCGCATCGAACGGTTTAAAGAAAAATAAAACCATAACCGTTCTGTAAATCTGAAAAACCGGTTCCGAAACCGCGGATCCGGTTCGGATCGGTTCGGTTTCACGGTTTACGGATTTGTTGAACACCCCTAGTAGAGTGTACATGTAGAGCCGAAGAGGTATGAGAAGAGTCATCATCCAGAGTATGGAAGGAATCCGGTCTAGAAGAAGTTACATTAGTAGACCGATGAACAAAGGGTCGACCATGTAACTTGAAGCCTCTATCTCAAATATGACCAGGGGCCTCACGATGAGAACAAATAGGGTGGCCATCAACAGTAGAGGTAGCAGTGGAGGAATGATGACCATGTAATTGATAGGAAGTCTCAATGATATGGCCGAGACGCTGGCAATGAGTGCAAAACAGACGATCTCCCCCTTTACCTCGGCCACGGCCACAGGACCCACTAGAGTTAGCAAGGGCGACACAATCACCACTAAAAGGACTAGGGTTAAAAGATGGTCGGATAGCTCTGTTGGCCCTAGAAAAAGCCTCGGTCAAGGAAGTCTCCTTACTAGCTAGAATATGGGATCAAATAGAATATGCTCGGAGCGTAGACCGTTGAGAAAATACATAATAATCAGCTATTCACGTTGGTCACACATCTTTCTCACATCAATACTATTCGGCATCAGAATATTAAACTTCTCATATAACTTATTAATAGAAGCAAAATAATCACTTAATGATAAATCACCTTGAGCAGGACGAAACAGAGACTGAAAAACATCATACAGACGAGCCATATTATTCTTTCCAGAATATAGGACAACCATATACAACCAAAGTTCCTTAACCGAATCACAATGGGGGACTAATACAGAAACTTGAGGCTCCATTGAGTTGATCAATCTAGTGTAGAGATGGGTATCATCTCTTACCCACAACTTAGCCTTCAATGGCTCCCTATCATCAATGGGACCCGCATCAATAAGGTGATTCTTCATTTCCATACCTCGAACATCAAATAGGACTATCTTCTTCCAATGAAAATAATTCTCATCATGTAAGTGTTGATCATTAAACTTAGTGGTGACAGGAACAACCTTAGAGACAACAAACTTGGACTCACTACTTTCTGAAGTACTCTCCGTAACAAATATCAGAGAAGGAAGAATCACCAACTAACAAGGGGTTGCATTCACAAAGCCAGAGGGCATCAACACAAATCCAAGGGGCATCATAAAGCCAGAGGGCATTAGCACAAAACCAGAGGCCATTTCAAGACTCAAAATCTCAAACTAGCACATATTACCAAAGGAGTTTGAGTAATTAAAAAATGGACGAGAATCAGCGGCAACAACAAAAGGGAGAATGAACTAGCAAAAGGAGGGGGACATTCTACCCCGAAGGAGAAGTCGCCAGCGCTTGAGGTGACGCTGGAGCCCACGTGCGGTAGGTTTAGATGGCACGTGACGGCGTGTGCGGCGACGACAGGGAGAATGGTCAATTCTCCGAGGAGCGACTCGGTGGCCTCTTTCTCCTTAGGTGGTCAATTGTTGAAGAAATGAAAAATGGAGGCTCCACACTCACAAACTCGTGGTGGCAGACTGAGCATTCGCTTCTGGTGGTTGCCAGAGCGTCGTCGGCTGGTGGGTCCACCACCATGGTGGTCGCCGACCACTGGGCTTCCTTGGGAAGTGGCTGGTTGGTGGAAAGGTGTGGTGGTGTGGTGGTAGTGAGCTGGTCAAGGCCGACTAGTGGTTTGGCTAGGGTTTTGATTAGTGGTGGTCGTGTGGCTGAGATGGGTTGTAGCTAGGGTTTTGAAGGGTGAATTAAAAGTGGCTCTGATCCCATGTTGACAAAGTGAATGGAGAATGAAAAGGCATAACCCCAAACTGAGGCTGGGCTTGTTTATATATATATATATATATATATATATATATGGGTTATATTGGGTTATACATAAAGTATCACAATGAAACCTAGTCTAATACTAAGACTACCTCAACCCAATACTAAACCTAACTCAATATTCTCGACACTGACATTTCGTGGTGGGAAGCTAACTTCAATCTCTTTCTTCTTGTTTGCAGGAGATTAATTTGCTTAGTCAGCTAAAGCACCCGAACATTGTTCGATATTATGGAAGTGAGCTGGTATGAGCAGTTTACATTTTAATTACTTTTTTTCTTCTGGTTGAACCTTTGTTTTTGTTAAACATATGACATGTATGCCAGTATGAGAGTAGACTAGGAGAGAGTGGCAATGTGACCTCTTTTTACCTTGTTGCAACTCCAACCTCGTAATCAGAGTAGCTTTCATGCTTTCACAGGGTGAAGAAGCGCTCTCGGTTTATTTGGAATATGTCTCTGGTGGCTCCATTCACAAGTTGCTTCAACAATATGGCCCTTTTAAGGAGCCGGTTATTAAGAATTACACAAGACAAATCCTCTCTGGACTTGCTTATTTGCACACTAGGAAAACAGTGCATAGGTATTGAGGAGAACAATAATCATAGTGCTTTTATCATCAACATTTGGCTAGTTTCTGTCATAACATTTCATTTCAAATTGTGTCAGGGATATCAAAGGAGCCAACATTTTGGTGGAAACCAGTGGTGTGATCAAGCTTGCTGACTTTGGCATGGCAAAACATGTATGTCTTCTTTACCCAAATTGTATTTTTCCTTATTTGCCTATTTGATTAGCGGAGAACTGTGTCAAATTTCATTGTCTTGGCAAGTATTCTGATCTTGGAAAATAATTGTATTGTGCATTATGCTCAATCCTTATGGCTGGTGTAGTTCTTCATAAACGGTGAACGGAAGATTTACATAGGTTTAAATCTTAGTATAAGAAAGCAGCAGGGATAAGACAAGTTCCTCGTAGAACACTTTTGATCTTCTTTTTCCTTTATTCTTGTCAGTTCTATTACTTGTTACCCTCTCTGATTTTTTTCTCCCTCCTTTATGTTTCCTGGAAGCAGATAACTTCTTGTAGTTCAGTGCTCTCTTTCAAGGGAAGTCCATATTGGATGGCACCAGAGGTCTGCATAACATGGGGATGGCTAACTATTTTTTGGTAACCTTACAAGCTTCAATGTTCTTTTTCTAGTTAAAAGCTAATAGTCTTGGTGAATCACAGGTTGTAATAAATACAAATGGCTACAACCTTGCTGTAGATATTTGGAGCTTGGGATGCACTATTCTTGAAATGACTACAACAAAACCACCATGGAGCCAATATGAAGGGGTTAGTTGGTAGAATCTTTTTGAACTTGAAAATTCTGTTTCTTCAACTATGGAGCCAATTTTAGTCGTTTGGCATTCGGCAGGTTGCTGCAATATTTAAAATCGGAAACAGCAAGGATATTCCAGAAATTCCAGATCACCTCTCCAATGATGCAAAGAGTTTTTTGAAGCTATGCCTTCAGCGTGATCCATCAGCACGCCCTTCAGCTGCAGAGTTACAGTTTCACCCTTTTGTATTTGAGCAAGCTACAACACGAATTCCCCAAATTAGCCCATTGACAGAAGCTTTTCCCTTGGCATTTGATGGAAGCCACCACCTAGTAAGCCCTCTATATTCTGATATTGCTACACTAACATTAAGGATACACATGGTACTATCTCTTTTCTGATCTATACAAACTATCTGAGATGGATCTTCGGCTTCTGAAACTCATGCTTAAAGAAACATCCATCACCTAGCTTAAGTTAATCTCAAGTTAGAGTATATTTCAACTTGAGCACAGGCTTCCCGCCATTCCACCAGGGGGCTCTTAACCTATATCGAGTGGTAAATGATATTTATGTGTATACACGTGATTGAAATGAGTTTTCTTTGGCTTGCCCTGGGATGTTGATTGCTTGAAGGTGGAAACCATAAAGAACATCCCCTTGACCTTCCACAAAACAAATTAAGGTGACAAACATTTTTGTGATTGGACAAGGAAAGAATGAATGCCCAAACGTTATAGAAATTGGTCGAATATGCACCAAAAAGTGATTCTTTCGAGAAAATGGAAGATGTGGTGAAGAAATCTTGTGAGCCAAGTAGTGAAAATGTCTTGATTTATGGGCAATCTACTTGAGTTGGAAGAACCGTGGTGAATTATTTTCTGTCCGACTTCCTGTAGAATCTGTTGATAACAGCTTTGAGCTGGATCAGCAAGCTAATGGTCCATCAATTGAACTTCTTCAGAGTGTTCCTTTCGTTGCTCCAATAAGTTCACCTTGTTGTTCTTTGCGGCACCGTGTGTTTCCCATACAACTAATGTGACTCTTATCCTCTGTCCTCTTGGTTTGTCTCTCCTACCTTCTATGGTTCTCTGTAATGTGTTTGCTCGCTTCGTAGAAGTTGAACAGAGGTTTAATCAAATTGTATGCCATGCATTAGCAAATCGATCACTTTGTTCCCTGAAACAATTTCTTGACGTTTCTCAATTAATTTGGAGCAGAATTCATTGGACATAATTCCACGTAGGAAGAGTATCAGTTCATACGATGTAGATCTCATCCAAAGGCCAACACCGACAGTTTCAAGGGATCTAAGGTAATGATCTCTATTATCCGGTATGACTTTCTATTATCCTCTTAGCATACATTTGATTGTATAATATCCTACAACTGCTCAATGAATATCTCTATTCCTGTGTTTAGGGAGAGCACAAAAACAATCACATCGTTGCCTGTTTCTCCTTGCTCAAGTCCACTGCGACAGAACGGGCCAGCTTCGAGGAGCTGTTTTTTCACTCCACCAAACCCTGTGTTTGGTTGGGCGGGGCGAAGCAGTTACGATGCCAATGATTTCTCACTCTCACTCTCTCCAACGAGAGTAAGTGCGAACTATAACTTTGATCCTTGGCATGAAACTACTGCTTTCAGAAGTCATACGCCTGGTGGCTCCCCAAGAACCAGACCAATCTGAGCTCAAAAGGACCATGTGCACAAGTTTTTCTTCCAGATTTCACCACAAATACGTCCTTGTACATATTCGGAATAGCAATAGGAAAGTGCAGCTTTATTCTTGGTGTTGTAGCTGCGGTTTGTATCATAACAGGTGACTGTCTGTACTTGGGGGGTGGTGGGTGGGTTATAAAGGAACCGAATCAGCGAGGCCTATGATGGAAACTGATCGGGGATTTCATCATGAAGCTGTGCTCAAGATGGGAGACTTCTGTGGTCTTGTAAAATATCTTCGACGTTGCAACTTCTAACACAGTGATGGTCTAGTGAGGCACACAGCAATAGGATAGAAAAGGACGGTGGGTGAATTATCCCTTGTTCTGTGCAGAAAAGAAAATAGTATAGAGTTCTATCTTTCCTGTTTCTTCCACGTCCTCATCGATGACAACTATTTCGTTTTGATGAATTCATATAGTGCGATTATTCCCGTATTGTGTGCTCTTTTGTTGATATTGTGTATGCAAGCTATCTCTGGCTAGTTTGCAGTGGAAAGAGGAAGACTATAGTTTAGTTATGGGTTGCTGCAACATATCATCATGAGATTGTTGCTTATCCCTACTTACCTGCTGCAATGCCATCGTTTTCTGGGTTCAAGCTTTCAAGCAAACTAGGTGAGAAGATGAAGGGCTGAGCTTCGATCATTAAGGATATGTAATTCTAGATTACTGACGAGCAGTGTTTTAAAAGGCATGACTTGGGCACGCCTCAGGTGCAAGGCGCATCCGGAGTGCCTTGCATACCACGAAGTAAGGCGCGTTTGATCAGACGCACGTTTATGTGCCCTGGGCGTGTGCCTGAGGATCAAGCTCCGGGTGTGCCTAGTCGTAATGGTTTTAATTTTTTTTATCTAAAATTTTGTAGTTAATAATTTTGTAATTAAATAAAAAAAAGGAAGAGATTTATTTGAGGAATAGGTGAGAGGAGAAAAAGAGGAGAGAAGGTCGAAGCATAAACTCTTGCCCCAACCAATCTCTAACATCTAAGTATATGTACCTCTATACATCAAGTCTTAGGCCTGAAGGTAGAGAGAGAGGTCAAGGAGCTTAAAGAGCTAGTGTTTCGTTTCCTAACTTGTAGTACTATGGATTGTGAGAGAAATTGGAGTATTTTTGAACATGTAAATGTTTTAATTTATTAAAAGAAGAGATTTTTTAGAAATATGAAGTATTTACTTTATATTTATTTCTTATTACATCTTCACAAAAAAAAAAAGAAATAAGTTGGTTTAAAAACATCTCAATTTAGTACGTGAAATATAATAGAGTATTAAGGCGTCGATACAATTAGAGAGATATTATGAATCCAATTCTTTTAGGTCATGTTTGATTATGAGATTAAATTGAATTGGATAGATAATATTCGGAATAAGAAGAGAAACTATGAAGGAAATGATTAAATGATTCACTATTAATCCAATTAAGAAGTTGTTTGATTATCTTGGATTAAATGTGACATTATATTTTTTTGGACAAAAATACCCTTATATAGAACCAAAGAGATAATTCATAACCTACACCTATAACTCGACCCAACAAAAAATTAAATAAATCATGAGACAAGGATAAAATGAGTCATTTTATTAGGTAAGATAACTGAAACCTAAGAAAATGTGGTATTATTTATCTAATGATTTTGTAGGATAAGAGAGATGTGGGGATTAATAATCCAATGTGATTAAAATCAATCAAATACACACTTTAGTTATATGAAACAGATTAATAGTGTAATCCGATATCTTATCTCGAATCAAACGGGGCCTTAGATAATATTACACACTAGATAGATTTGATGACAATAATGATGACGATGACAATGATTTAATGTTTGAACAAGATCCTTTGATATGGGAAACAATTGCTAGAGCAAGTTGAGCATTGGAATTCCTTACTGTACAATAAGTAATAAAAGATGTTGATTGAGTATTGATAATCATATTTCATTTCCTGATGGTTGAAGGTTTTAATTGCTTTAGATTTTACAAATTACTTTTTAGTTTTGTTATTTACTTAGATTATATTTGCACTAACTATGTTATTTTTTTTTAACTTCATTAGACAATTAAAAACTTATTATTTGACGAAAAATTCAAAAAGCGTGCGAAAAAATAAAATGAGGGGCTTCCGAAAGGCAAGTTATACCTCGTAAAGCGTTGTGAACCAGAAAACTTAAATTGAAGTTGACATGAAATCTAGACTACTGGAATTGGAAATGGAAAAGATACTGCAAAGGAGGAAACCTAAGGCTGCTGGGAAAAGTAAAGATAAAAGCAAAGCAGACAAATGAGAATGCTAAAAATAGGGTTTCATTTGATAGATTTGTAGATCCCAATTACATTGAGGCTATTTACAAAAAACCCAAGACGGTTATAATTTTGCTCTAAATATAACTCTCAACTGTTCAAATATGAATTTTGGAAAAAATTACCGCTTTTTATAAAATTATTTCTTTAAATACAGTTTCGGTGTAAATATTTATAAATATACGTTCGAAGTCGTCTTTGCTAAAGACGACTTCTTTTTTATTTTTAACGAAGAAGTCGTCTTTACTAAAGACGACTTCTGATTTTTAATTTTTTTAAGAAAGTGAAGTCGTCTTTTGTAAGACGACTTCTTCGTTAAAAATAAAAAAAGAAGTCGTCTTTATAA
>JAOWBR010226592.1:0-17338 GCA_028571145.1 Dionaea muscipula
CGGCGGGACGGGATGAGCCTCATAGGATTGATCTTGCATTGTAACATGCATCATTTTGGTATTCATAGACATGTAGTTGACATCTTGATCATTTGAGCATGCTTGACTCTTGATAGCTAGACTTGATTGTGGTTACCCGAGATGGGTTTTTGGTTCCCCCTGCGTGGGTGGTTTTTGGTCCCAACGTGTGGGTATTGGTTGATCATAGTTTCCCTTTCATGGGTTAGATTATCTTCCGCATGATTGATAGAAACTCTGATTAGATGATTGTTGTTTAGCATGATTGTTTTGCATGTTTTTTGGGTTCGGTTTAGGCTTACGGGGCACGTGGGCTACCCCCACGGGTCTCGTGCCGATCTCACCCGAGGGCGGGTGTGACATCTAATGCATTTCGCAGTGTCTTTTTCGATGTGTAAAACTTCGCCCCAATGCTATCCAATGGCCAAAAACATGCCTACATTCCAAGCATGTACTGGAATTCCATAGCAGCACAACTAGATCTCTCTTTCAAAACCGTAGTCCGTGTTAACAGACCATGGCACCACTGATTTAAACCAATATGACCCTTGGCTCTTATGCATATCCATAAACGTGATAATTCTATCTTCTGATGGGAATGTGATTAAAATCTTCTTGTTTCCTAGTTTTCTTACTGATACATCACCTCGTTCTTGATTGATAAAAGAACCGAGTAAAGTGTCCGAGTTTTGATGATCACCAAAAGTAGCCACGACACTTCGATACAACCATCCATTACCGATAGGAGCCCCTATCACCACAAGAAATGACTCCTGTGAATGCCCTCCCTTCTTCACCGCGTTAGCATAAGATGAACGAGGATTTGAGGTCTTTGTTACCTTATTTACATATCTTTGTTGCTCTGTCGCCTTATCTTCGCTCGTGACTGAATAGCCCTGAAAATCTGCAAATGCCTTACTCGGGGCTCTGCCTGACATGGCTACGTTAACGTATGGACCTCTATCTTTAGATTTTGGGATCCATTTTGCCGTATTCTGTGTCTGTTCCCCTCTCTGTGGTGGTTTCCCAATGCCTTTTGCAGTTGACATTTATCTTGTTGCCATGTGCCCCATCATATGTCCCAACAACCTACTACCCATGTCTCTGTGATACTCTGCCACTTTTACCTTCAACTCTTTATCATAGATCTACATTCCATTTGTCTTTTGAATAGCAACCTCCCCAACTACCAAGCAATCGTATCGGATGAAACCGAAACAACGTTGCCCCAACAAACTTCTCTTCCTTGGAATAAAAACGTCCTTGACCACACCAAACTTCGTGTACATCTTGTTTAAGGCCAAATGATCCATAGCATCTGGTAAATCCTCGATGAATAGTGAAATTATCATTCCATGTCTTCCTCGATTCATGGAGCTGAGTCCCTGAGGTTTTTTGCGTATTACTGTTGTCCATCTTCTAGAGCTCCTCTCCCTGCTGATTCTCTATCTCCCTAGTTGTTGCCATTTTAGTATTAGCTATTATCATCTCCTTTTCGCCTCTTAAGGTTGTCCCTCGAGACATGACTGTGTTTGTTTGTGAAAATCGGTTCACGATTACATCACTTTGCTATCAATCGTGATATATCAAATTTACATCAACTGTGTTTATCCGGTGGGGCCGATTCTCTGTAATTCTTTTTTTTACCTTGTATTCACTCATCATAACATTCGTTGGATTTAAAAGTAATAGAATATCAGGATTACATTTGGATGGTAGTACTTAGTAGAGCCAACATTTAAATTTTTAATGAAGTCAGTCTCACATCATTAAATGTTGGTCTTCCATATATGATATTGGTCTTCCATTACTTTCAAATCCAACTGTTGTCATGATGGGTGAAAAAGAGGATATAAGTATGGAACTGTCAAGTGTTTTTTTAATCATGAATAATTGGTTCGGTCTCCGGTTGCCAATCTCATACATATATAACATAGTTGTATATTCTTCTTTCGGCACACTATTAATAGAAAATAGTACAACAGAACAAACCCTAAACTTAGATTTTAGATCAAACAACAAAGACAAAAGAAGAAGAAGATGACCCAAATTAGGAGGAAACTAGAAATCAAATTACATGCAATCATTTTCCATTAATTGTTGCAAAACACGTTCAACCACATAAAACAATCCACTAATTTCTCTCCCCCATCATCTATATCCTCCTCTCTCCCTCTAACAACAACAAGGGGAAGAGATTCATCCATCAAATTAACAATTAATAAACAGCTAGCAATATTAATCCCTTTCCTCTCCAGTTCTCCCTATAAACACAAGGGGAATTGAAGTATCCCTTTTATAGATCAATCAAGCTAGTCACATTTCAACTCATAATTGTATTCTATCATCAAAAGGCACCAATTAATGGCCCCCAAGATCTGGCTAGTGGTTGTGCTCTTGGCCATGGTTATGATGGTCGTGGAGCCCTACACCCCCTTTCCCCATCCACCACCCATCGACGATGGTTCATGGATGATGGCAAGCTTTACATCTGCCGATGGTGACCTCCCGGCTATGAAGACGTGCAACAACCAGGTCGGGGACTGCATCGACCACGATGAAGAGACTATGATGGACTCCGAGACCACCCGTAGGCAGCTTGGTGCCTATTCAGACATGTACGTAAATTAAAAAAATCATTTATTTTTTGTGAGAAGTGATCGTGAAAATGATGATAATTCTCCTGGGTGATGCATATGTTGCAGGTTCATAAGCTATGCGGCATTGAGGAAGAACCAAGTCCCATGCGGGCAACGCGGTGCCTCCTACTACAACTGCCGTGGCAACGCTAGGGCTAACCCTTATCGTCGTGGTTGCACCGCCATCACCCACTGCAAACGATACACCAAATAAATTCGCGTAAATGGTGGTTCCCGTTATAGAATAAAATGCGAGAGAGAAAAACTTTCATCAATGGACGGAATATATATTTAGTCATTCTATTGATGATGCATGAGAGCTAACTCATTGGTGGTACTGTGTTCATGTATTGTTGGTCTTTTGATCCTTGATTCATGCATCATTTATGTATAAATTTAATATATGTAATGATTGTAATAATTAGAGGTTGTATAATAATAAATCTTAATTATATGATCGATCAGTTTTTATCTGGGATTCTTTATAATGATTCACATGATCTTAAAATTTGTTATCTTAATTTACTTTCTTACAATTTTATAAGACAGCATGTGCATGGAGTAAAAGCTGGTTCTTGTATGATTTTGAAGTTCAATGACAATATTTGTTCATATGATATAATTAAGCCCGTAAAATATGGATGTTACGTTGATATTGTATAAGCGGTTACAATGTGAAATTATATTGGAAAACATATAGATGTTACATTGATAAGAGCAACTCCAATGGGTTTATTTTTTAGCTGCTATTGTTAAAATTTAACATCTCTATCAAATTAATTCACTCTAATGGTCTCATTTTCATCCTCTTAAATTTTAGCAATGCTAAAAATTCTGCCATATTTGACATAAAGAATAACAACAATGCTAAAATTTAGCATCTCTGTCAAATTAAATATAGTGTATGTAATTAAGAAAAAGGTGAGAAAATATGCAAATGCTAAAATATAGTCCAATACCACTGAAATAACATTGTCAAATTATAATAAAACTGTCATTTTATATCTTTAACATTGCTATTTTATAACTTTAACAATACTATTTTGACATGTACCATTGGAGTTGCTCTAAGGGCTTAGAAGATTGGGATATCTCTTGACTAATGGATTGATGGTGATTTTTTTCCCTCTTCTGTTTTTGGGGACAAACAGTTGGATATCGACTTATTAGCTAACTGTTTGTTTTTGCTCATTGGTTGCAAGCATATGATTTGTCAAGTTTTTGGGTGTCCACATAGTGGAGATATCATTCTCTTGACCATAATGCTATCTGCATTCCGAGCATTTCCTTTCATTATTGTAATGTCTTCATTGTAATAAATTTCTCTTTTGCCGATCAAAAAAAAAATATTGGAAAACACATGATGTATAACTTTAAGCATTTTTTAACGATAGCATGGTGTTGCACTTGGAAAATCTCAGGTATAAACATCAAAATCCCGAGAATCGAGTCTGACAGGTGCGATCGGAAGAGGATTCAGTCGGCTTGGAGGAGTAGTATTGAGAGGTGAAGATGACTCGATCCAATCCGGAATTCCTATCCCAATTTGACTTTCGGCTCGGATTTGACCAGACAGTCTAATCTTAAATTTTTTATCCACGTGCGTTAGGAGAATTTCCCCATACATCACATGGGAATTGGGATATAAATATAAACATATTGTTGGTAAAAAGGTAGTGAATTATTTAGGTATAAATAATTTGGGATTAATTGAAGTACGTGTGGTTAATTAATCTAGTTTAATTGAAGGGGGAATTGCTTCAATAGCGAATTATATATTATTTAGTGTTGTTCTACGAATGACCTATGGACACTGTGGTAATATGAATATATTTTTCTTCTCCCTAACTTTTGACTGAGCCGACCGGTTTTGGAGACTGAGTATTGACTTCTTATAGTTTTAATACATGACAAACATATATTACATGACAAACAAATTGAGTTATTTTATCCTGGTTATTGTGCTCATTAGCATATCACTGAGTTATTTACTCAGATTATGCAATGGGAAATTTCTTTTCCCCTCTCACACTATTCATCAATCCAATTTTCATCTACAAACAAACAATTATTATACAATACTCTCACTATTTACCCACTAAAGCTCTGCAAATTTCTCTCCTCAATCCACACCTCACACTTTTAATATTCATTTTGAGGTTTATCTCTCTAATCATCACACAATACTCTTACTATTCACTTATTCACACTTAAAAAATTTTCCTCTACACTCAAATAATCATTACACAATACTCTCACTATTGACTCTCTAAAAATCTCAAAACACCTCTCAACAAATGTATATGCTCGGGTAGATCTATGATGGTTACGTGTCATGTTTGATCTTTGCAGAGCTATTATCTAGTTGACTGAAACAGTTGGTATCCACATTAATGTGTGATTTTTGGAGTTTTTTGGGTGTGTGAATAGTGAGAGCATTATGTAATAATTTTTTGAGTGTGAATGAGTTCTTTGAGTATGTATGTAATATGAGTGGATGAATAGTGAAGGATCATTACACAATACTCTCACTATTCACTCTCGAAAAATCTCAAAACATCTCTCAACAAATGTACATGCTCGAGTAGATCTATGATGGTTACGTGTCATGTTTGATCTTTGCAGAGCTATTATCATGTTGATTGAAACAGTTGGTATCCACACCAATGTGCGATTTTTAAAGTTTTTGGAATGTGTAAATAGTGAGAGGATTATGTAATGATTTTTTGAGTGTGAATGAGTTTTTTGAGTGTGTATGTAATATGAGTGGATGAATAGTGAGGGATATTGTGTAATGATTTTTAAAATTGAGACACTGTCTCGTACCTAATAGGGCGGTTGTCCGATGTATGGGGCAACCCTACCCCATCAGAGTAGAGAGAATCTTTATTTTAGAAGTGATTTTGATCATTTGAAAAAATAGTTTTTTGAGGTCGACTCTAAGATGCTCAACTGATGATCGTTGATCATCCGCAAGGATCACACTAGTGTTATCATCTCAAATATAACAATAACACTGATGTAACAAGTCTCATTATACGCGATTGACGATAATGACGATTCTAACCTCTATATATGCTCATCTTTGCGTGATCTTGAGGTTGAGGGGTCCATGAAGGGTAGGAGTAAACAAATGCTATACGGCCTGCTGAAACTTGACGATAGACGTGGCATATATTTATTGCTTGCTTTCTCCATTCTTAATTTCTTCCTGTTGATAAAGAGCGACGGAGATGGCAGCAGCAGCACCGCTGGTAGCAGTGAACGGAGTGAAAATAGCGACGAATACACTGGCATATCTAGACAGCAAACAGGTGAAGGAAACCAGGGGCTTGATCTCTGACCTCTGCCGCCAATTCTACAATCTCGGCTGGGTTGGTGGCACTGGTGGCAGCATCACAATCAAGGTCCATGATGACTGTATTCCTAAACCCCAACAGCTTATCGTCATGTCCCCTTCAGGTACTCTCTCTTCCTCTTTCGATTGGTGGGCCGTGGGCAATTGTTTTTCTGGGGTTTCTTGATAAATTGATGTGCTTTTTGTTTTGGCGTTATTAGATTTTATCTGGGTTTGATGGTTTTTCCTTTTGCTGATCAATTTCCTTGTTAGCGTATCTGGTATGCGATGTAGTCTGTTGGAATTGGACTCTGCCTGATGCTGATCAGTCCAGACTTGTAAGGAAAGGATAATGGGGGAACTGGTGGAATCATGGTAGATCCGGAATGTTTTTATACTGGATGTTTCCCACCTGCTTGATCATCCATGGGTTAGTCATCCTTAGACAAGGGCTCAGTGCTGAAACCATGTCAATCTCCTTGTCTAGTATGTTCTCCATTTTGTCCTTGTCGGCTTACTTATCCTTGTGGGCATTAGTAGCTGATACTCTAGATGGTGTTAGAGCTAATGAGTTATTAAGTATGTGTGTGTTGTTTGAGAGTATTCATTAGAGAGAGATGAAGGTTGCAGATTCGCTGACTTATGATCAAGGAACTGAAACGGTGGCTTTAGGTTTAGAGCGGCACTCTAGAGGAGTATGTTGTAATCATGTGAAGTACGTGTGTTCGTGGTGGCATACCTACCGATGACTCTCACTTGTGAGCAAGGTGATGTTCTCACACTGTAACTTGTTCCCAGATTGTTTAATTGATTATAGGGTGGAGACTATTGGGATGGCTATTTCACAGAGTCTTGTTGGATGAGGGAAAATTTATGTAGATGATGGGAAGACCTCACATAATTCTTGAATAAGTGGCAGAGAATCAATAAGCCACATGTATGCATTGAAGGGCATATATAAGGATATTGTCTTGCTCAGTATGTATGAAATTAAGAAGGTAAAATTCATGAGATAAGAGTTGGGGCATTGAATAGAATGATGGTAGAAATTGAAAATGAAGCTCAAGGCCCAAGGTGGAGCGAGAGTGCTAAAGGTCAGGTAAACATTGTCAAGACACAGGCGCTTGTTCGAAGCTACCAGACCATACATGCCCTTGACAGGCGCCACACCGGCGTCTGTGTTCACTTTCTGGGCAACACCGGCCCTCAACAGGTGCTTGAAGGGCGCCTGTTGAGGCATATATTTGGAAATTAATTCAAATCGTGGACCCATGGTACAGAGATTCTGGGGATTTCTTTCCTAATTTTGAGGATATGTGGTTGTATTCTTGTATTTATTGGAGTCTATATATTGAAGAGGAAGTAGACAAGAAAGGGGATGGGTTTTTCACAATTCCATTGTACCCTTGTCGTTTGTTTTGGCAAATATGAAAATGCGTTGTCCTCTAATATGTTATCTTCCTTGTATGTACTTTCTTGGTAATATATTGTTTGTTGGGTACTTTGGGGGTTGTTTTGGGGTTAGATAATACTGAGGTAGCAAAAGGCCTTTGGCTGAGGAAAGCTCGGCGTTGTAGAATGTGTATCAAGACGACTGTTTCAATACGTATTATGGATTGTGTTGTGCAGTCTTAGACTCTTAGTAGTTTTCCATGGCCGGATTCAATCATTATGACACTGATATCTTGAGCACTTGAAAAGTTGTACTGTTTAAAGAAAACTAGAAGTGAGGCAATAGAAGAGGGAAGAAAGAAAAGGTTGAAGGAAACATGTTTCATGCAATTTCTTTCTCTTCCTATATTATGCTTAAAAACAACTTGTTTGTCTTGGTGGGGGGCTGCTGCCACATTCCTTTTTCAAACTGTGGATTATTCGTGAGTAGGTGTTCAGAAGGAGAGGATGCTACCAGAAGATATGTACATACTATCGCCAGAGGGGTGCATAATATCATCTCCAACTCCAAAATCAAATCCCCATAAGCCACCAAAGTGTTCTGATTGTGCTCCTCTTTTCATGAAGGTAGAATGATCTCTTTACCTAATTTTTGGTTCCTTATATGCACTTCTTTGTATACAAGTTGATTTTATTAAGCATCAAATTTGTTCTGTATTGTAGTAAAGTAATCTGCTTGATGATGGAAACGAGATTCCTGATGGTTAAACTAGGAGGCGCATGACTAGAAAACAATTTTGTTTTGTTCGTTCTACTGAACCATCTGATTATCCACACTGCATTTGATAGAAAGTACCTGCCTTCAAAGTGTTAAAATGATCCTGCACTTCTCAGAGTAACAATTATTTTAGCATGTGGAATGTTACAGATAGTCATCTGATTTTAATCATTTATCCAGAAGCTTATTATCCATTTTTCCCCTACAGGCATATCATATGCGTAATGCTGGAGCTGTTATACACAGTCATGGGATGGAAAGCTGTATTGTTACAATGATGAATCCAGGATCTAAAGAGTTCAAGGTAAAATTTTGAACTTTTTGCTTATATGGTTATAGAGTTCTATGCTTTTCTCTGTGATGCCCCGAGCAACATGTGCTCCCTATATCTTAACATACCTAAGAAAAAGGAAAGTGGTTAGTAATAAGACCTTGGCGTCATTAGATTGTGAATAATTTTTCATCAAGTTCCTGATTTGCAACTTGGGGTATCATACTTATGTGCACTTTATCCTAATAAGCTCAAGGAAAGGGAAGAGCTCTGGTCTTTAGTAGTAAGCCTTTTGGTTCATTATATCATGATTAGTTCTTTGTTAATTTCCTTATCCGACGCTGGGGTTATCATACTTTGCAGCCTGTAATATCATGATTATGCATATGTTCATATCTAGTTGTTGTCTCCAAGACTTGGAGAGGAAGCTTCCTTAACCTCCCTGATAACCAAGTGGTTATAAATAGATTGTTGTGTTTGCTTTCTAGTTAGCAACACACATTTCTTTTTTTCTAGGCTGAAGGGGTTGGATGAGATACTAACAAATGGCTGAGAGCCTAAGTTCATGTGTTTGTCAGTCTAAGGGAGGATTAAAGTTCTCAACCTTGTCTGATATTTTATGGACATGTTTCTGTGGTTTGAGCCATTCATTCTAAGTGAGTATGGTTCTAACTTTTGTTGCTTGTTGTAAGATTCTTCTTCTTTTTGGTTCTTATTTTCTTTCGAACTACAGATCACTCATATGGAGATGATAAAAGGTATTCAAGGGCATGGATATTATGATGAGCTTGTGGTTCCAATCATAGAAAATACGGCTCATGAAAGGGAACTCACTGACTCTCTTGCTGCAGCTGTAAGTCATTGTCATTACTTTCTCATGATCATCTGTGATACTTAGCTATGTTTGCTATTGAATTGTCTTGGGGATTTTGTTGGGGGTGGGGGTTGCAAGTACTTTTTCTGTTTTTTGTAGGTCATTTTATTTGAATTTGGCATGAAAGCTGCCTCTTTTTCTTTAAATATCTTGTTGTTGGATATTCCTATCATAGATTCACGTGCCTTGTCATTGTAGATACATGCAATAGCTTCAACAGGCTGCCTATGCCTTCTCCATTGTCATATCTCCCTATCTTTCAGTAACTTCTTGGTCAATCTTTTAAGGGCTCACATTAGCAGTCCATGGTTCAGCTACTTGATTGTTGTGAATAAACTATGAATCTTATTGCTAATGATTTTGCGCGCTGCCAATAAGTGCTGCAATGTGCTTATTGCTAGAGATTGCAGAGGACTATGTTTTTCCTATTCATCTTCGGTGTGTTTTTACCTCATCAGAAGAGATTATGATACCTTTGTAGCCTTCCCTTGGTTGGCTTCTGTTTACCCTTTTACACATCAAGACTGATGTGCTCTTTATTTTGATAACTCTTTTTAGTAGATGGACATAAATGTTAAGATAAATATAATTCATGGGCCTTCTACCACAAAATTGACCTGTTGATAGAGTTGATTCCTTAACAATAAACAGCAGGCAAAAAATTAGGTTATGTTCTGAGAGGTTTCAATTTTCAGTTTCTTTGTTTTCCAGATTGAAGCATACCCGAAATCAACAGCTGTTCTTGTTCGGAACCATGGTATATATGTATGGGGAGACTCCTGGATTAGCACCAAGACTCAGGTGTGTTTTCACCAGATGTGAATGTCATTATTGATAACCTTTTTTCTGATTATGCTGAATGCTGGATTATCTTATGGTAACTGTTTTCTTCTGCCACTAAGAAAGAAATTATGTATTGTGATATGGGTGGCAAGGGCAAGGGGCACTACCTCTTTTCACATAGCTGCTCGCGAGTACCTGGTACCTACTTACCTAAAAAGTACTGGTAACTTAGATTATTTGCTAGTTCTATGAAAATAATATGGAAAAAGTAACAAACCTAACCGATCCTTGAAAAAGACGGTAGAAAGAAGGGGGGGAAAAGGTTTGAGCACAAACTTTTAATACTTTTAGATGCAAGAAAGAAGTCATTCCTTGCCAGGGCAAATGGAACAAAATTATGAAAGGAATGGTTAGTGATTATCTTTTCCCTTGCCTACGGATCCCATTGTGACCTGCATTATTCATCACTCTCTTTCTGAACCGCTATGCCCCGACTGAAAGAGCATCATGAACATACCCAAGAAGCACTCAGCTGATAGTAAGAATACATGAAGCTTGCTGGTAAAAATTTCTAAGATCTGCTGGATAACATAGAAATGTTATCTTTCAGTTGCAGTTATGACGTGCAAAAAGGTGTATTAGGCAAACATCCCCCTTCACGGGAGGAAAAAACCCTAGCAATGTTATCTTGCTTATCATGGGTTTCTGAGAGCTTGACCACCAATAGAGCAGAGTGGTGTAGACGAATCAAATATTGAATAGGGCCCACATCACTCAGTACCCAGATGCTCAATTTGGTTTGGCTTAAAGATAGGAGAACTTTAGAGGACTAAGAGGACTGGTTTTCAAGTATCTGTGCAGTCTAAAGCAGTGACTAGAAGACATTAAGCATGTGTATATTGTAAGCTTAGCTAATATTTTGGATTTAAATAATTGGCAATTCCTGATTTCATTTTGTTCTTATGTTTACAAGATGGACATGCTGTGCTTCTTGAGAGGTTATTGAGTATTTAAATTTCTCTCTGATTTGGAGTCTTTTGACTCTTTTCCCTTTTGAGCTTGCTTCAAAAAAAAATGCAAAGTGATGTTGTTTTATCCTTAGAAGATACACAATATATGCCTCTGTAGAGGTCATTGAGTGGTGCGATTCCTCTCCCTCACTTGCGGTCTTTTCCCTCGTGAGCTTTCTCTCTATCCAGGCTGAATGCTATCATTATCTATTTGATGCTGCGATCAAACTTTATCAAATGGGATTGGACTGGTCAACACCAACACATGGGCCTATTAAGGCTCCTAAAGCAATACTACGGAGTGGTGGGAGTGTAGCTGTATCTGCAAGGATGGGAACTGATGGTGAACAGGAACCCTTTCGTGTATGTTCCCTGTTTTAGCTATTCTTTCTTTCTTTTTTTCCTTCTTTTTGGGTCAGAATGATCTTAAGATATGTCTTTGTATTTGCAGCGTTGCATTGTTCTCGACATTGAAGGGACTACAACACCGATATCATTTGTTTCCGAAGTGCTCTTTCCATATGCTCGTGAGAATGTTGGGAGGCATTTGAGTGCCACGTATGAATCGACAGAAACTCAAGGCGATATTAAGCTATTACGAGCTCAAGTAAGGATTTGTTTTGTCTTGTGATAATGCTCATGGATTACATCTGGCAGTAACTAATTTTTGATTTTTTTTTTCTTCGGTGATGATCTAATTATTATTTGATTTTTTTTCCCCCTTTATAGACTTTCAACCTTTTATTTGGGAATTAGTTCATCTTTTACTTCAGTACATTGTATCATTTACCTGCTGTGTTGCAATAGAAATTCATACTGCTGGTTAGTTCTTGACGAATCACAATAAAGTGAAATTACATATATGTATACCTAATCCTTTGCAGGTTCAGGATGATCTTGAAAAGGGCATTGCTGGTGCTGTCCCGATACCCCCTGACAATGAGGGGAAAGAGGAGGTTGTTGCTGCTTTAGTTGCAAATGTGGAAGCTATGATAAAAGCTGATAGGAAAATCACTTCCCTGAAGCAGCTCCAAGTGAGTAAATGATATACAAAACCCATAATCGTTCTTGTTTGAGCATAAAATTGTTCGTCGTTAGAGGCGTGAGTTTTATGCAGGGTCACATATGGAGAACTGGATACAAGAATAAG
Source organism: Dionaea muscipula (assembly GCA_028571145.1). Taxonomy (NCBI): domain Eukaryota; kingdom Viridiplantae; phylum Streptophyta; class Magnoliopsida; order Caryophyllales; family Droseraceae; genus Dionaea; species Dionaea muscipula. The sequence goes on from JAOWBR010226592.1 coordinate 12,253, forward strand.
GAGTTGCAGGGTGTAGTTTTTGACGATGTGCCATCGGCACTTGAGAGGTGGCATAATTCAGGCATAAAAGTAAGTTATTCTTCATGGTTCCACAATGAAATATCTCCTAGTCTTGACAAGCATCATCTGGATGAAGGTGACCTTGATATGAACCAATCAAAAAGTTTATGTTACTGCTGTTAATTAAAGTCGGTATCAGTGTGCAGGATCCTGATCTCTCTTCAAATGCTTCATAATTTCAACTACTGATACAACTCTTGTCTTGTAGGTGTACATATATTCTAGTGGTAGCAGGCTGGCTCAGAGGCTCATTTTTGGAAATACAAATTTTGGAGACTTGAGGAAGTATCTATCTGGATTCTTTGATACCACAATTGGGTACGTTATCAACGGTTCTCCTAATCGTAGTTATACCAGTAATTTGTAATCATGTCTCTTGCAAACACACAGATAGCTGCCAATTGATGATAATGCTTCGGCATAAAAAAAAAAGGTGTCAATAGTAGGCACCCATCATCTTGGTGGGCCCATCACCTTACCTGGACCCGGATATAAAGCTTATCACGACCTGATATGGAGACTGACTACCCACACTCGTACTCGGCAAGCACCTCCTTGGAAGTCACACATCTTGGGACTACTCCAGCCCAAGCATGCTTAACTTTAGAGTTCTGATAAACTTCGCTCCACGAAAAGTGGTTAACCAGTTGGTGATATAGTTGTCATATCATTTCTTATAAGTTTTATTTTTCGACCTGAGGTATTACACTGTTGGAATCTGTAAAGCAAACTATTGACTCACTGTGAACTCGTAGAACTGATGAAGAGGTTTGATGATGATTGTTGTGAGAGACATGACAACTGTGCATGTTGGCTTTAGAGTACTTGATGCACAAAACCAGATTGTTCTCAAACAAGAGCATCAAGATTCAAGACACCAGACTTGAACATACTTTTTCTCATTGCAGGAATAAAAGGGAGTCACGCAGTTACGTGGAAATCAATGAGTCTGTGGGAGTCGATAATCCATCTGAGATACTATTTGTAACAGATGTCTACGAAGAAGCTACTGCTGCTAAGGCTGCAGGTAATGATCCCGAGCCTCAATTCTTTCCGTGTAATTCTATGCATTTTAGTCAAGTAATTGGACGTCATTCTCGTGCTTATAATCAGCACCTTTCATACTTGTGCAATTGCGTCCCTATGTGCTAAGGTACTCGTTTTAGTCACTAAAGCCAATGAATTTCATACTCGTACTTATACGCTATAAGCTTTTCATGCTTCGGCAATGATTTTCATACAGTCGGTGGATAATTTCACATATATTCCAGGTTTGGAAGTCATTATTTCAGTCCGGCCAGGAAATGGACCTCTCCCGGAGAATCATGGGTTCAAGACGGTCCATTCATTTTCTGAGATCTGAGATTGGATTTCCTCGTCAATGTCTGCATTGCCCTGAAGGGAATCACAAGTTTGAAATCCCGTTGTACATCTCAATCTTCGGCCTCTTCTTCTCTGGTTTGGTTTCCTCGTGTAGTCGGGATTATGGTGGGATGCCATCAGCTGTAGTTTACTTTCTTGATCACTGGGAGAGAGATTACTGCTTGGCAAACCCTCAATTTCCTCCAAGGGACCAAGCAAGTTTGTGTAGAATCTTGCAATAGTAGTCCTTGGACATTACGGCTTCTACGTCAATGAATAAACATAGATCTTCAATATCTACTTTTGATATCTTTGCATCTTTTTCTTTGATGGAGATTCATGCATCCATGCGGTGACGATTTACAGATTAATCTTCATGTGAAATTTGCATCTCTAATCGATAATCAGAGTACTATATTTATCGGATCTTGTGTACATGTGTTCTTTAGATATATATGGTCGACTCCATTTGGTGGGAAGTGGTCATTGAAGATGATGATGATGATGATGAGTTGAATTCTGATAACTGTTAAAACCAATTATAATAACTACAACAAAGAGTTGAGTATATAGCTGCAATAACATATGAGGCCATTGGACTTAAATGATGGAGTTATACGACTTACAGCGCCAACCACATAGAGAAAGAGTGCATTTAATGACCTCAATAAGGTGAAATTGGGTGGAGTTATTTTGATCTGAATTCACTCGTTCGAGTTCAACTAAGTTGTATAATAATTAATAAGTCAAGTTTGAGTTTATTTTTTAACGAATAAAACATAAACAATAGCTTTTTTAATTTGTTGGACCCGTGACATCTTGATAAGCTCTCAATCGTCTTTGTCAGAAAAATCATCTGCTTCGCAAGTAAAATAATCCGCTTCGTATAGAAAATTATCTGTCATTCGTTTCGGAGTGAAATAAGTCGTATCGTTTGAATTTTATGGATAAAAATATAAAAAAAAAAATTGACGATGAATATTAAACGATGTTTCGTGTTTAAATAGATATGAAAAAAGTTAAGATATTTTTAAAATATTAAAAAAACAAAAAAGGTTAGGGAAGTTTTTAAAATTTAAAAAAAAAAAAAAAGGTGTGACCTAACACAGCACTACACACATCTCCTCTCGGTCCCTTTAGAAAGGCTTTATTATGAAGTACAACACTCTCCCCTCAGTCGCTCGCTCACTCATCGGTGAAGGCTTGCTTTTCACTGGGCTTTTTCCTAGTTTCCTCTCTGTGCGCATCAATTTTGTGGTGGGGTTGGGGGAGGAACAGATTCCATCAATGGTAATCACTTCAAAACACCAAGACAGAGAGAACCCATCTCCATTAAACTCCCCAAGCAGCCATGGAAGCAACAGCTTGACTACCACCAATGGAGGAACCCACTTACCCATCACCAGATCCGACCCAAATAACCCCTACCCTACAACAACATTCGTCACTGCGGACACCTTCTCCTTCAAGCAAGTAGTCCAAATGCTAACCGGGTCCTCCGAGACCTTGTCCAGACAACACCCACACCAACAACAGAGCCCGAACCCGCAAGATCATCTTCTCCCTCCTCTGACCACTAATTCGAAGAGTTTCCCGATCCCGCCGATCAAGAATCCACCAAAGAAGCAGGGGTTCAAGCTCTACGAGCGGCGGAACATCCTCAGGAACGGCCTAATGATTAGCCCGTTGACGGCGGCGGCGAATTTGGGTGGGGGGAATTTCTCGCCGAGGAAGCTGGTGCCGGAGATCTTGTCCCCTAGCTTGCTCGATTTCCCGTCCCTCATGCTCAGTCCTGTCACGCCGTTGACGCCGGTGGACCCCTTCGATAACAAAGGGTCGCCGTCGACGGCGGAGAGCAACTCGATGGTGGAGGAGGAGCAGAAGGCTATTGCTGAGAAGGGTTTTTACTTGCATCCGTCGCCAAGATCGGTGCCGGAGCTGCCACAGCTTCTGCCATTGTTCCCGGTCACCTCTCCTCGGGTCTCCGAGGTCTCCCAATTCTGAACTGGGAAGAATTTTGAGGTGATTGTGCGTGTGGGTCTGCTCCGCGGATTAAATTTGAAGGGGGAAAAAAAACAGATTTTTTCTTCTGATTTTTAGGATTGGGGAAGAATTTCATTTGGAAGAAAAACAAGAATCTTTTGCTTTTTGTTTGGAAGAAATGTGGGAGGAAAGAGATGTGAATGGATAATTAAATAAAATGGTTTTCACTATTAACAATTTTGTATCCACAATTTTGTAATTTCTTAAAAACGACAAAATATTTTTTAAGATTCAAAAAAAAAAAAAAAAAAAAAAAGTGTTGCCTGTAACACGGCTCAAAAAAAAATTATATTTGTGTAACCGAGTTTAGAAAAATGTCAGTAATCATTTTGCTAATTTGGGGAACATGAACAAGATCACTTGTAAACCTACATTGTAAAACCAGTATGGAATCACATCATCATCATCATTCTTATAATCAAATCTCATTATTGAGGTCGATCAAATCACATTATCATCATCATTTTCATTCTTATAATCAAATCTCACTAATGAGGTCGATCGCATGTATTCGTTTAGTTATATACACAGAGATCCGATAAATATAATCTGTCAACTGTCGATTATCGGCTACCTAACATATAGTGTCCTACTTCAATCGAAAATTAGGTTTGAGCTATAGTTTTATAATATAGAGTTATATTATATAATCAAGAATATAAATAAGTTTTGGATTTAAAATTTAAAATTAAGCTTTGTCCCACGTGGACAACAAATTGTCCTATGTGTTTGCCTTTGTCCAATGGTTTTTGTATTTAGAGATAAATCTTTTGATTTTTTATTCCCATCAAGTCATCAATTACATTAGTTGCTTTTTAATTTTTTAGCTGTATATTTGGAGAAAAATAAATAGTCTGGCAAGTTAATTTTTAAATATTCGGCTGAATATTTAAATTTTAGATTCAAAGTTAGTTTTTAAACTGCTCAATATACACACGTGTTTGAAAGGGATTGTTGTCGGGTTGAAGACACGGATATCTCATAATATCTTCTATATTATAAATGAGGATGGAGTTTAAAAATATATTAATATAGATGTTACATCAATAAAGGTGGGGATAGGGTGAGATAGAGTGGGGTGGGGGTAGGAGTAGGGGATGAGGGTGGAGTAAGGGTAGGATGAGGATATTTTTTTATTATCAAAATTTTTAATAAAAGTTACATTTTAATAAAGTTTATATAATTTTATAATCAAAATTTTAAATTTGTTAAGATGATTAAAACAATACAAATATTGATATGATTTCGAGTTTTTTTTATTATTTTATGTTTTTTTTAAAGAGTTGATAATGTATATTTTTAACTGATTTAAGAAAGTGAAGTGCTCATCGTGCCGAAGGTACGGGCATCCCCTAGTATACAATAAAATGCATCAATATATAATTAGCGGTTATCCGTGCCTTCGGCATAATAAATACGTCATTCTCTCAAAATAAAAATGATTGAAAAAATATACCTTAACAAATCTTTGAAAAATCAAAGAAAAAATAAAATCCAAAATCATAAAATAATATTAAAAATTCAAAATTATTACAACAATATTAGTCTCATTTTGATCGTCTCAATATTTTAAAAAAATTGACTATAATATTATATAATTTTTCATTAAATATATTATTAA
>JAOWBR010226703.1:0-17333 GCA_028571145.1 Dionaea muscipula
CCTACTCATCTTTGCTTTAATAACCAGTTAAATTACTACTTGATCCTATGTGGTAACAGTTATACTTGTAACCTAAATCAAACCTAATCCTTTTTATCAGGTTAACATGGACATTAATTGATTAAGGGTAGGTTTTAGTTCTTACAAGTATGCTTAATTATCTTTGATTAACGTGATGAAGGTTTGCGGCATGAGATGATGGATGCAATGCAAAAAGTCAAGAACACAAAGTGAAATGAAGAAGAAACTCTCTTTAAAATATAACAAAGGTTATAGGTTTGAGCACAAGAGAATTATGCAGGATACAAACTAGCTACTATGATACTTGGGCTCTTTATTTATAGGCAAAATAAATCACTGTTGCCCTAATTTTGACACCTTCTAGAAGAATTACAGATTGCCGACACGTGTAAGGCTAAGATGAAATACATGACTCATCATACTTCTAGATGGTTCAGGAATAATATTGATAAAAGCCCATTGGCTTGATGAGCGCGTGAAGATCAGATTTTCCAAAGTTGGTGGCAATTGAGTCATCCAAAATGTTGCTTTATGGTGTCAGAATCGCATTTATCTCCGTGGTCTCTTGTGGACTGCTCATTAATTACTCGGTCTAAGGAGAGCCTTGAAAGTCAACAAAGATGGCGGAAATATTGATGAAGTAATTGCCACAGATATCTTCTCTTGAGAAGGGGCGTGAGTTGTTGGTCTGCTAAGGATCGGGCGTTACTTCTCTTTATTACTAAGTTGTCGCTCAATGAAGTGTAAAGAAGGGAATCTGTCGCATCATTGAAGTTCTTCAGATCTTGTCACACTTTACGTTTTAGTGAAGGATGAGTCGCTCATAATGAAGACTTGGTCTTTACAAAGATCACTTGGAGAATTCTTCATCATGTACATCATGCGGCTGACAGTACTGGTAATGGAAAGTGACGACTCCTTATTTAGTAGCTTCAGTAGCTGCGGCAAGTAATGCCTTAGCTAGTTGTCGCGACCGTTCTTGTGGCTTGAGCTGGCGCACTTTTCTCATTTGCACACAAAGTTGGATAAAAAGTTGTAAAACTAGTTTAAACATAAAATGTGCCCAAAATAGAGCCGAATATCAATTAATAGATAACTAGCTAAAGTAAGCAGGAAAAAGTAGTTTTATTAGAGGAAAAAGTGATAGATAAGTACGTTAAAAACGGATGTATCAGCCGCCTATCATTTAGATGAGGGTGTGCCACTGTGGTATCAAGTCTTAAAGGAAACAGAGGACTTGGGCTTGTTTTAAGGAGGCCTTGCACGCACAATATGGACCCTCGCTCTACTGTAACTTCTTTGAGCATCTCACTCGGTTAAAGCAAACGGGAACAGTTCAAAATTACCAATCTGAGTTTGAACGACTTATGAGCTGTGTTGGAAGGTTGTCCGTCAATCACCAAGTCTCCAGTTTTGTCAGTGGCTTAAAAGAAACAATCCAGGCAGATGTGCAAGTTGCTGTCCCACTCACCCTTACAGAAGCTGTGGGATTAGCTCGGCTCTATAAAACCAAGCTACTCAGTCAAAAACGACCTTCATTCTCCATGGAACCCCGCTGCCTCCCACCAGTGGCCAATTCCCAACCAACTGCCACCGCTAAATCATCCACACCCCAGCAAGTGTTCCTCCAGTGAAGTGGCTAACTCCTGTCGAAATGCAAACCCGACGGGAGAAGGTGTCGTGCTTTAACTGTGATGAAAAGTTCACTCCGAGGCATCGCTGCAAACGACTATTTTTAATAGATCTACTGGAAGAGGAGGCTTCTTCAGAAGATGATGAAGAGGAAAACGTGTCGGCAACCCTAACGGACCTTATTCCAGAAATTTCTCTCCATGCTATGACTGGAACACCCTCTCCCCAAACAATGAGAGTGACAGGCATGTTGGGCAATCACCACATCATAATCCTTATCGACAACGACAGCACCCATAACTTCCTTTCCCCTGAAGTAGCAGCCCAACGGAACATTCCCACGACTCGTCGGGAAAAGTTTAGTGCTCTAGTGGCTAGTGGGGACAAGATTGATTGCCATGGTCTTTGCACGGGAGTAATTCTCCAATTGCAGGGAGTGTTATTCTCCACAGATTTTTATCCCCTTCCTTTAAGTGGATATGATACAGTATTGGGTGCCCAGTGGTTGGGCCAATTAGCCGACATCCGATGGAATTTTAGTAATTTGACAATGAAATTCGAGATAGAGGGGAAGTTCATCGAATTAGTGGGCATCAAAACCCCTCCTGACCGCTTACTCAGTGTCAATCAGATGAATACGCAAGTCAAAAAGAAGAATCAACCCCTTTTTTAATTATATGTTGTCCGACTTGGAGAAGAGCAGTCTACAGCTCCAACAAATTCTCCTGCGATTGGGACTCTCTTCCATCAGTTTGAAGATTTATTCCAAGAGCCCAAGGGACTGCCTCCTCCACGTCTTCAAGACCACAGGATCGTCTTGGGCCCTCACAGCCAACCGGTAAATGTGCACCTATATCGCTACCCACACTACCAGAAAACTGAAATTGAGAAGATTGTAGCGGATCTGCTTAGCCAAGGAGTCATTCAGCCGAGTGTCAGCCCCTACTCTTCACTGGTTCTACTGGTCAAAAAGCACGATGGATCATGGTGAATGTGTGTAGACTATTGGGCACTCAATCGACTCACCGTCAAGGATAAGTTTCCCATTCCCCTCATTGATGAGTTACTAGACGAGTTATATGGAGCCCAATATTTCTCTAAGTTAGACCACCATTCCGGTTATCATCAATTACATATGTGGCCCGATGATGTCGAAAAGACTGCCTTCTGCACCCATCAAGGTCACTATGAGTTTCTGGTCATGCCCTTTGGCCTCACCAATGCCCCAGCTACCTTTCAAGCATTGATGAACGCCATCTTCCAACCCATGCTCCGTAAGTACGTCCTTGTATTTTTTGATGATATATTGATATATAGTTTAGATTGGGACTCACACTTGCAGCACCTTCACAACGTTTTTACCATATTGCGACAAAACAATCTTTATTTGCGCCAAGCTAAGTGCCGATTCGGCCAGCAAAAGGTGGCATATTTGGGACATGTTATCTCGGCCAAGGGGGTGAAGTCAACCAACAAAAGATCCAAGCTATGGCGGCCTTGCCTACTCTAGTGAATCCCAAGGCTCTTCGGGACTTTCTTGGCTAGACGGGTTATTACCGGAAGTTTATTTAGTCTTATGGCTACATTGCTCGTTCGCTCACTGACTTGTTAAAAAAAAGGTGGCTTCCAATGGTCCCTCGCTATGGAACAGGCCTTCGACCTTGAAGTAGGCTATGACCCATGCACCCGTTTTGGCTCTTCCTGATTTTTCCAAATCATTCGTGATCGAATGTGATGCTTCGGGTGAAGGAATTGGCGTTGTTTTAATGCAAGAAAATCGCCTGATTGCTTTCTTTAGCCAAGCTCTTCATGGGCGAAACAAGAAGCTGTTTGATTATGACAGGGAAATGTTGGCTCTCGTCGCAGCCGTACGCAAGTGGCAACCTTATCTATTGGGCTGCAAATTTATTGTTCTGGCGGATCACCAAAGCTTGCACTTTCTATGGGAACAAACTATTAGTACGGAGGCACAACAGAAATGGTTAGGCAAGCTATTGGGCTACAATTTTACCATTGAGTACAAGCGGGGAGACATGAACAAGGTGGCAGATGCTCTGTCACGAGCACCGGCCATGGCCAGTTTCTCCCTTGCCAAGCCCTTGCCACAATGGGTTGATGAAATCAAAGGGGAAGTCGCTGCTGATCCCTCCCTCCAGGTGTTGCTGCTGCAATTGACGCAGGAACGGTTGGGGCCAGCTGGTCTGCACGTGATGTGCTACTGTTGTACAAAGAGCGCATTTTTATGTCTTCTACATCTCCAATCCTTCCTGCTATCCTCTCTGAATTTCATGGGTCCACTCATGAGGGCTCAGCAAAATTTCTTCAGCGATTAAAGTCTTATTTTTACTGGCAAGGGATGCGCACTATGGTGTGCGAGTTCATCCGTCGATGTGCAGTTTGCCAACGGAGTAAGGCCGAGCATTGCAAACCTTCCGACTTGATGCAACCACTACCTATTCCAACCATGGTATGGTCCGATGTATCTATGGATGTTATTGATGGACTACCACAGGTTTAAGGAAAGTCAGTCATCTTGGTGGTTGTGGATCGTCTCTCCAAGTATGCCCACTTTCTTGCCTTGCGCCAGCCTTATACTGCACAACTTGTGGCTCGGGTGTTCTTTGATCAAGTGGTCCGATTACATGGCATCCCCACTTCTATTGTTATTGACCATGATCCTATTTTTACTAGCTTCTTTTGGAAGGAATTATTTAAGTTGCAAGGGGTGATGATAAATTATAGTTCGGCATATCATCCACAATCGGATGAGCAGACTGAGGTTGTTAATCGCACTCTAGAAATGTACCTCAGTTGTTTGTCCCATAACCCGAAGGAATGGCTACGGTGGCTGCCATGGGCTGAATTTTGCTATAATTCCAGTTACCATTCATCAACCCAACACTCCCCTTTCGAGATGGTCTATGGTTGCGCCCCACCAGCAGTGCTTCATTACCTCCCTGGTTCTTCAGCTATTGGAGCTGTAGAATAGGAATTACTGAACCGTGACCAGCTGCTCAAGGAGGTCAGGAGCTCGCTTTTGGAAGCCCAAATCGTATGAAACGGTTGTACGATCAACGTCTAGATCGTGAGTTCACTGATAGCACGTGGGTTTTACTCCGACTTCGACCATATCGGCAATTATCACTCGCAGCGCGACGCAATCAAAAGTCAAGTCCCAAATACTATGGACCATTTCGCATTCTTCAGCGCATTGGCCGAGTTGCTTACAAATTACGATTGCCGGATGACTTTAAACTTCATCCGGTCTTTCATGTCTCTCTACTTAAGCCATGGTATGGTGAGAGTGACCCAAAGCCTCTTCCCCTTCCTGAACTAGCTCAGGAGGAGCTGCACCCGCACACCATTTTGAAGCATCGAATCCGTTTGGGAATTACTGAGGTATTAGTCCATTGGCAGGGCCATTCTCATGAAGATGCCACATGGGAACCACTGGATGAACTCTGATTGCGCTTTCCATCCATTGCCCTTGGGGACAAGGGCATTCCTGAGGGGGAGGAATTGATACACGCTATCAAAACTGGGCAGCCAGTGGAAGGTCCAGTGGTGGAGCAGCCAGTGGAAGGTCCAGTGGTGGAGCAGCCAGTAGAAGATCGTTGGAGGATAACATACCAAAGAAGAAAAGGGCACGACAACAAGGAGTCCAAGAATGGAGAGAATCTGATAAAAGATTTTGATCAATATTAGAGTCAATATATTAGAATCAATAAGTGGCACTAGCAACAGGAGTTTCCTAAATCTCATGTAATAGCTTTCCTATTATTAGCTTTCCTTATTTTTTGCATTGACGACATTATTTATGCTGATACTCAGAAATAATGAAGCAGGCAAGAATTAATCAATCTTCTCTTATCCCCATTCGTCCAATCTCCTTCATCTCCTCTGCATCTCTTTTCTTTCCCTCATTCCAGTGTCTAAACTCATTGTTACCATCATAGCTCCCCCGATTACCCGCTCAGAGTCCCAGGCACGTATCATTTGGTGAGAAAAAATAAGTTAAGAAGGAAACGTAATGAGAATTAGAAGGAAACACAATGGGAATCAGGAGGAAACATAATCGTAACCTAGGAGTTTGGTTGATCAACGAAACGGAATCGGATTCCGTTTGCTTATGTTTTGTTTACCAATGTCAAGAACGTAATCATCATTGTATATTCAAGACTTCAAGTATTCAACTACATAATTATATTTGCAAATAAATATTTTATGTAATTATGTATTTTCAAATAAATATTTTTTGTATTTATGTAATTTTAAATAAATATTTTATGTATTTTTAAATAAATATTTTATGTATTTATGTATTTATGTATTTTCAAATAAATACTTTTTTTTCGATTGCGGCAGGATTGGGAAATGGAAACACACAGCTGAGAGGAGGAAAAAGTTATACGGAGAATTGAGGTTTTCATTTCTCCAATCAAACGTAATCCCAAACCATTACCCCTGAAACAGACATTAGGAAAGGGAAATATTGTTTGCGCTTTTGTTTCCTGAACCTCAAACCACCGAACCAAACGTCACCTAAGTGTAGTTGGCTATATGCATCCAATAACAAATATATGCTGTGTTTTGTGTGTGCTGATTGATAGTATCTTGTTAACTCTTCTTCGGTGTTCATGTGCTGTTTTTAGTTGCCCCTCATCAATTACATGACATCTCTTCGTTTTTGTATGAGATGGCATTTGTAAAGCTTTGTTCATAGAGCTTTCTTCCACTTCATCTATCCAATTTTGATCCTCTGAGTAATATTTCATTCATTCTATGTTAACAATCCAACGTTGTAAGAATTTAAGATAGGGGATATTTCTATTCCAAATTACAAAATCAAGTTTTCTACTAACCTAGGCAGGATGGCATAATATTTACTTTGTCTTGGTGAGTCTCGAATTCTGCAATCTTGCCTTGAAGTTTCTAACTCAGCTATAAACATCTCCACTGCTTTAGTGCTCGGGTATCATATCTTGCTTGCAACTGTTAATTTGGCCAGCACTTTCCATTTGTTACTGGTTTTGTAAGAAATATTAGGAAATGAAAAAAATTCAATTAACTGCTATCCTATTAAAAATTGTTCAATGTTTGTGCTCACTGTTAGGAAATATGAATGAGAAGAAAAATGTCGTTGAAGTGGTCTAAACGAATCAAATAATGTTAACTGAATCCAATTATTTTTATGAAGCACCAAAATACCTATCAAATCTATAAAAACAAAAAAAGATAGGTACACGCATACCCCAAGAGAAAAGATAAATATAGCTCACTCGACAGATGAGAAGTATTCTTTATATCGACAATGATAGAGATCAGAAAATGTGACTGCACTCGGATTGATTGCTCCCATATGCACAAACTATGCCTAACTCCTTTCTGACATCTGTTTTTTTGGTACAATGTGATCGTCTTTGATACATATCCTTGATGAAATACTTGCCCGCTAGTAACCGTGCAAGAGTTCTAGTTTAACTCAAAACTGGGAAACTTACAACCTCCACTGACCAAATATAAAATATTTACAACATAGAACTTTCTATCCATGTCAAGAAATTGCATACAATATATTTACTATTTTTTTGGTAGTTCCAACTGAACTCTAGTAACAATCAGATTTCTTTTTTATGTGTCCCATGTGTAAATTCTTATGATTGCTGCATGAAATGAAGGCTGCAGAAAATGGGAGTGAAAGCAGTCCTGCTATCAGGAGACAGGGAAGAAGCAGTTGCACCAATAGCAAAAGCTGTCGGAATAGAGATTGAGTTTACAAAGGCATCCTTGACTCCCCACCAGAAATCTGGTTTTATATCAAATATCCAAGCTTTGGGACATCATATAGCTATGGTAATACCAACTACCTATCATGTGGTGTCGTTTATTCGGCTCCTTTATTGTTAGGATGGTGTTTATCATGTGGTTTTATTGTTATTGTTAGGTGCTAAGCCGAGCTTAAGTTAATTCATCTAGTTGAAGCCCATGCTACTACTTTCCATCTCGTTGCTGATTGACGTTTTGACAAATTGTTCGGGCCTTGTAACCTTGGGTATAATTCAGTATCGTGATATGATCATCGTCTTCTGCTAGCCGGCCAGAGATACTAAATTGTGTTGAATAGTTCTGCAAGGAATGCCTCAATCTACATGTCTTCTTTTTTTTTCTTTTTTTTTTTTTTGTGGTTCCTCGTAAGGTTCATAAAATGGAATAGTAATTTTCCACCCCTTGCTTACTATCAATTGATGTTTTAAAGATTTTCTTTTCTAAAGCTTTGGCAATGAAGGTTGTTAAAATTAGTCTAGCAACTTGAGGGTATTGAAGTTCTCACATTACAAAATTGATAGTTGATATACTTGCAATCTTTGTCTGAAGGTTGGTGATGGTATCAATGATGCCCCTGCTTTGGCTGTTGCTGATGTTGGGATTGCTCTAAGCAATGCTACACAAGAAAATGCTGCCTCTGATGCTGCTGGTATTGTACTACTTGGAAACCGACTTTCACAGGCAAGTCTTAATTCTCAACCTTCTGGATCATGCTATGTACTTGCATTTAGCTTATTCTCAAAAAGGATGATTTTTTCTTCTGCTCCAGAAGGTTGAGAATTAAGAGTGGTTTTGACTACTATGTTTGCTAGGGACTAATATTCCTTCATTGAACCGCTTTTGTTTTTGGATAGACATTGCAGATTTTATTAATTCCAAAAGAAAGCAGAAAAACCTGTTGTAAATCTCAGATTATAGACAATCAGTCGGCTCTACATGAAAAAACACAATCATCATAAACCAAAGACTTAATCTGTTAGCCCCAAAGAAACAACAGTCCTTTCATTAAGTGCATCTTTCTCCACCCTTTTAAGAACACCTACTCTCCATCCAATTTGTTGTTTAATATGCTGCAAAAGTAAATCAAAATTCCAAGACTTACTTCTGAATACTCTAGCATTTCGTTCCTACCAAATAAAGTAGGGATGTGAACTCCATGTCAGTTAAAGAGTCAATGTTAGCAGGGATCGACCTTTAAGCCTCCTTACTCTTTACTCTCCAACCAAATTCTTCGGTCCAGCACTTTACTTCCCTCCTGATATGGCAGGATGCAAGAACCCCCACTCATATTTCCTTAGACAGATGACATTCAAGAAAAAGGTGTCTCCATTGCAGACTCACAAATTTCACACTCAATATTGGACACCACTCTCCAAGTAGCCAACCTTACTGTTGTAGGGAGCCTATCCCAAAGATCATCCAGGACAGAATGGGATGTCGAGAAATATTATAAAAGAACCAAATCAATTTATCCCAAGGAACCTTGGACTGAGGAGGCCTGATCTGTTCAGAAACCTTAGCCACTTGATATTTAAAACCAGCAAATTTCCAGACCATATTGTTCCCTTGCTGTTGAAAGAAAGGCAGAGTTATTTGCCTCAGTTGTAGCAGTTTTCTCCAGCCCCAGCTGTGACTAGCAGTAACAGATACCTTCGAGATAAATATGCCCTTCAGTTGAACAGCTTATTGGCATTGATGGTTTTTGCCAGCTTGTTGCCGAAACATACATAGGAGATTTTTGGAAGTTTGAATGCAATATTGCATCAAATGTTCCTATTTGTTTAAGTCTGATATTCAAGAATGATGAAGGGAAGGTGGGAGGTTTTTCTGGCTTGGCCATCCGGCGGTTACTCATGCATGAGGGTGCATAATATTTTAGTAGAACAATTCTACTTCTGATAAAACTCACGAAATGCAGTCACCCCGACCCAGAAAAAGATAAAAAGGTGGCGATCCCAAGCTGCTTTCTCTTGGTCACTTTTTGTATTCAAGCAGAATATCTATTTAATATCAATTATCAGATTTATTTGGACTTCTGGCTTGCTCAAGGGTAGAATTTTGAAAGCTCATCTTGTCTGGTATTTTACAGGTTATAGATGCCCTAGATCTTGCACGTGCTACGATGGGAAAAGTACATCAGAATTTGCTATGGGCATTATCATATAACATGATTGCCGTACCCGTTGCTGCTGGCTTGCTACTTCCAAAATTTGACTTTGCCATGACACCATCTTTATCCGGTAGATTTCATATATTTCCACCCCTATTGGTTACAGTTGAAGATAGACAGGATATATGCAAGAGTTAGCTTATTACACATTGAATGGCCTAGGGCATCTTATTGTTTTGATTCAATTTCCAATATAAAAGCGAGCTATCATGCGTCAGAAATCTAGAAGAACCTGCAAATGTGGCATTTGGGATTGAAGGTGTAACGTCTCGACCCAGAGCCTCGTCAACCATACTTTTAACGGGTCTTTTTGTCATCTTCAACCCAAGAAGGTTGAGCGTCGTTAATAGAGATGGAACCGATTGAGCTTATATTTAATATCAATCTCTCGTGGGATTAGAGATATCGTAAAGATTAACCACTGTTGATAGAAATAGAACACATTAGATTTATATTTAATATCAATCTCTCTCCATTTATCGACGTGGGATTGGGGGTATCAGAAAAGAGATTGTTAATTCATATTATAATTCGACTTGCATCTAGTTGCTAATCATGAGTTCATGGCTCGTATGATTTTTTGACAGGTGGGCTTATGGCTTTGAGTTCAATTTTGGTTCTCACAAATTCGCTCCTCCTGCAGCTCCACAGATCTAGGATAGAGAATAAAGAGTCGATACCAGAGTGCCAGACCTAGTCCGTGACTGTAGGTGTGTGCCTGATCTCTATGATTAATGATGCTTGTTTCCACCTCGCTTGATTTGTAGAGATAAAAAACATCTACCCGAATAGATAGAAGGTTCCATAAAACATGAAAAGATTTTGTAACTGTTGACTCCAGAAAAGGTTAAGATCACGTCATTTGGAGTATGTTGTAAGCAACTTTATTTGGATTATGAAATGGCTCATCTTTTGCCTAGCTCAGACAGTTTCCTATAAAGCTGATTGTTTGTTGTCTCATAAGGCTTCTCCTGGATTAAAATATGAACTCGTTACATTGTGGTGATCTAGTCCTCGAGTACGGTGGATTCTTTGTTAGGGTTAGTTGCACACGAACAATTGTATTGCAAAGTGTAGATATGTGTATACATTTGCCGCCTCTAAAGATATTGACCGACTTTACTGCTCTAATGAACATGTGGTAGAATGATGTATTCTAATACAAGGATTAGAACTAATGCTACAGTAAATCTAGCTATTGCTAAGGAATCAAAAGCAAGCTAGAACAATTTAGAGAACTACACTAAATCTGGGAATGAAATAGCTAAGTAGCGAAGAGAGAGTTAAGGCTAGAGGATAAAAATAGCAGCATAACAATACTCATCAATTCCTCATGTCCAAGATATATCCTGCGACTATATATAGCCTGCAACCCTATATTAAGAAAAGGGTGAAATACAATTACTAATTCCTAGAGAATGACACATGCCCATGGGGACCAGAGGTTGGTCCCCGCAACAGCTTCTGACATTCCTTCTACACTGGCATACAATCCCAACATTCTGGTGTAACAACCTATAACACCACGGATCCACAACATATCTCAACAATTTCGGTTGCGGTCAAGTTACCAATCGTCTGTTCGTCATCTTGTGGGATGACGGCGGTCCAAGTTGCCCCTCCGTCTTCGCTCAGTAATTGCCATTCACCTTGGCTATGAAATGACTATTTATCTCGTTATAAGTAGTTGTCAATTGAATAGAATTATAAGTTGTCAGTCATGACTGGATATAATAAGTCATCTATTCTGTTGTTAGTCATCCGTCTAGGTAGTCTTTCATTCGTCTGCCTGCCTTAACTAAAGGTTTCCATCCACCTAGTTCAATCTTCCTTCCCTCCGCATTCAATCTTTCTCATCTCGTCTCCTTCAGTTAATTACTCAATCTCCACCTTTGGCCACTGTTACAAAACGAAACATTACAGCTAATGTGGTAGGTTGAATTTTCATTGATATGGGGTGAATGCATTTCATGTTTATATATGTATATACCATGGATTGTTCGTGCCTTCGGCACGTTGAGCATTCCATTTTCATAAATCAGTTAAAAATATACGCTAACAACTCTTTAAAAAAATCACAGAAAAATAATATAAATATAAAAAATTTTGAATGAAATACAAACTCTCACAAAAAATTCGAATCAAATAACAAACAAATCTGCGTGATTATTTATTTTTCTTCCAAACAAATCTTCATCATTCTATATCTCCCTCTCAAATAAATCTCAACCATCCTTTATTCTCACCATTCAAATTTTCAAAAATATAGCTTCCTTTTATATATATTAAAGGTAACACGTACCGTTTTATAGTTTCATTCTCTTATGAAAATAGTCCGTGTACGATTAATAAAAAAAAATTATATCAACATTAAACTTGTTTTGATCATCATAAAAATTATGAATTTTGGCTGTAATATTTTTATATCAACTTGTTTTAATACTCATAAAATAGAAATATAAATTATAGATTGTGTGTATATAAAAGAATAAAAGTAAAATAAATGATTAAGATTTATAAAAGAAAAATGAATGGTTGAGATTTATAAGAAAATAAGTTAATAGAGATATAAGATTTGAATTGAGTTGTGTTTATTTATGATAGATTTTATTCTTTTTCTTTTTTATTCATCTTCCCCATAAAACAGCCAGTCAATGACATTGTAATATTATACCAAATAGGATAAATATTTATCTCCTCTTGTTTATCTTCTCATGTTTATTTCTTTTTGTTTATCTTCCTTTCAAATTTTTTTAAAAACTTATCTTCCTTGTAATATAGAATTTTTATCATTTTTTAAAAATTATGTTTTCAAAATCAATTAGATTTTCATTACAAATAATACTTTAAAAAAATAATATTTTACAACTTTAACGGTCTCAGCTAATCCTTTTGTTTAAAAGAATCTTTAGTTTAGACAACTCTTTAAATATCCCTTACTACTACGTTCTGTTAGGCTATGGATTACAGGAACAAATTTAGTTGAATGAGACAGAAGGTAGGTTAGATTTTCATTACTGATAATGGTTGAAAATTCGATTATCCTTCTATGCGTCGAATCATGTCACTTCACTGTCGAGCCAGCAGGCCGTAGGTCACAGGTCGCGGGTCTCGTGATCTGCACAGGAAAAAGTTCGCCAGAAGTGTCCCGGTGTAGTTCTCGGAAAGGCTGCTCCGACGGTCAAGTCAGTTCTTAAACTGATGACTTGAAAAATGATAGAAAATTCAAGAAGAATATGGACCTTCTCGGTTTTCTGAATCTTTGTAATTAAGGAAATAGGAGGTATTTATAGGAGTTGAGTTCTCCACATGTCGTTCAACGAGTGGAACCACATGTCGGACACTCAGTGGAGCGATGTATCAATCAACAAGTGGAGCCACGTGTCGAGCATCTAGTGGAGTTGTGTGTCGATTTTCTAGTGGAGCCACATGTCGGGTTGCGGCACCCACTATGTGGGGTCCACCTGCGGACTGTGGGACCCACGTATAGGGTTCACCCCGGGCCACGGGGCCCAACTGTCGGATTGTGAGCTGCGGG
Source organism: Dionaea muscipula (assembly GCA_028571145.1). Lineage (NCBI taxonomy): Eukaryota > Viridiplantae > Streptophyta > Magnoliopsida > Caryophyllales > Droseraceae > Dionaea > Dionaea muscipula. The sequence goes on from JAOWBR010226703.1 coordinate 13,188, forward strand.
CTGCGAGACCTACGTGTGGGGTCCACCTGCAGTCATTTACCCTTGTTGGGCCCTTTAGGCCTTCTTAAACTTTTTGATACATGTTGAGCTTGTCATACCTTAAAAGTCCCAATATAAAAAATAGGATATTTTTTCCTGTTATCATAAGTCTCCCCACCTCTATAGGATATCTATTAATATCGCTTGTAGTTCATAAAGGTGCCAACATATGAGGTCACGTATGCCCTTAGGCAATTTCGCGTTGTTGATGCATAGCCCGTGAGTCTCACTTCGTGTTTGTTAACTAGGGATGACAAAAAAACTCCGCCCCGACCCCGCCCCCAACGGGGTCAAAATTCGGGGTTAAAATGGGGACGGGGAAAAAAAATTCCCCTTACGTGGACGGGGATGGGGACGTCCCCCGCGGGTACCCTCTCCGACCCCGCTCCACGGAGATCCCCAGTTAATATATTTAAATTAATAAAAAAAACTAGTAAAAATTTATTAATTGAGTAAGATATTAAATAATTACTAATTTATTAATTTATCAAAGTATTATTTATTTGTTGTATGTATTAATACGTGTGCTATTTTATTTAATAATATATTCTATTTTATTTTTTTGTATATATTAATGTGTTATTTTGTTAAATAATATATCGGGTTTAATATATTCTATTGTTCAACAATGACACATGAAATACGTAAAATATTATACGAACATATCAAAGTAGTCATTAGATTAATCATTAAAGATAATCCATATAGCACTCAAATGGAATTACAACAATATTTTTAAAAAACAAATGATAATCAAGTAAGGGGAAACGAGAACGGGGAAACGGGGACGGGGAAACAGGGACGGAGAAAAGGGAATAAGGAAATGAGGATGGGAAAACGAGGACTCCGTCCCCGGTGGGGACGGGGACAGGGAATAAAGTGTTTTTCCCCGCAGGGACGAGGACGGGGACGAGGAATTTTTTTCCCTGCGAGGTCGTGGATGGGCGAGGTAAATCCCCGCCCCGCCCCGTTGCCAGCCCTATTGTTGACGCATATGCCCGTAGGTCTTCGTTTGCATTTTACGTATGCCCGCAGACAATTCCTCCTTCGTGTGTGCCCGTCGGCAACTCCGCGGTTTTTGGGGCAGATGCTCTTACATTTTTAGAGCACGTGTTGTCGATGCACACCCTTACATTTTCGGAGCGCCGTTTGTTAGACTCGCACTTTTTCGGAGCTAATCTGTAATCATGTGTACTCCATTACGTTGTGATCTTAGGTTGCTTCTTTGCAACCTAGAAAAGTATCAAATTGTCAGAAATGGCCCGAGGTTTCCTCGGACAACCGCTCCGGCGTTCAAGTTAGTAAGCTGATTGATATTTCAATCTTAAGCTTTAGAAAAAGAAATGATAGAATTATTACATTCCGTAAGTTTCGTAAACCTATGGTTTACATGGTATGCTCTTAAGTTCGGGCTCACTCGTCCAAGAATCGGACTCTCTTCGCATCGGGCTCATCATCTCCACTTGGAGACTCAGACCCATGATCTTCATTCGGAGACTCTGGCTCATGATCTCCACCTAAAAACTCTTTCTTCCCTAGAATCAGATATTCTAATTTGATGAACCCCCCGACCCGAGTGAGGAGCTCTCCGAATGTTGCTAGTGGGTGCAGAGAGAGATCATCAAAGAACTCTCTGAACGGTAGTCCATTGAGAACAGCCACCACTGCAACATTGTCATGAAGTTATGGTACCCCGAGGTGTGCCTCGTTGAACCGGGCCATGAAGCTTTGCAAAGATTCTGTTGAATGTTGGTGGATCTGGAACAAATTGTGCACTGATTGCCGGGTTGGAGTCATACAAGCAAAGTGGCTTAGAAAAGCATCACTTAGTTGAGCGAAGCAACTGATTGAGCCTGAACGCAGTGCATAATACCATCTGTTGGCTGCACCCTTGAGGGTGACTAAAAATGCCCGGGAAAGAACGGCGTCATTGAAGTTGAAGAGTCTCATCATTATCACGTAGTTGTTCAAATGATCTTCGGTATCTAAGGTGTCGTCAAACAAATCCAACCTTGGTAGTTGAAAGTGACTTGACATTGGCTACTCGATGATCGATGGGGCCAGTGGATCAACAGGGAGCAACTCTTGGTTCAACTCTACTCTGCGCAGAACTCTGTTCTCCATGTTAGAGCAATCAGCACATCGAACAGCTTGCTGGGCGGGTTGATCCACAACAAAGTTCAACAAAATATCAGATAAATGATATAATCGTTCACTGAGCGAGCTAAGGCTCATTTGTTCCGCAGGTCGCTGCTCGCTAGCTTACTCCCTGTCCGCAACCTTCAGGTTAAATCTCGCTGTCTCTAACGGGTTGAGCCCAACAACTTGCGAGCTGCTCACTAGGTTCGCGGGATGTGGACCTCCACTTATTTCTTCTTGCTGCGAGTTGAATCCTGCAAGTTAAGGAGTCGAGGATCCATCAGATAGGCTTCCCTGTTCGCGGGATGAAGTCTGAGGATGGAATCCGTTTGCGGAAATCCAAAGGTGGAATTCGTGGGATGAACTCTAACGGGCTGAAACCTGCCCGTAGATGCTATAGAGTGTTCGGAAACACAACTTCTTGTTTCGTTTCCCACAGGCGGCACCAAAATGATAACTGTTGAAAATCTGGTTATCCTTCTGTGCGTCGAATCACGTTACTTCACTGTCGAGCCGACAGGTCGTAGGTCACGGGTCTCGTGATCTGCACAGGAAAAAGCTCGTCAGAAGCATCCCGGGGCAGTCATCGGAAGGCCGCTCCGATGGTCAAGTCAATTCTTGAACTGAAGACTTGAAAGAAGATAGAAAATTCAAGAAGAATATGGACCTTCTCGCCTTCTCGGTTTTCTAGATCCTTGAAATCAAGGAATTAGGGGAGTATTTATAGGAGTTGAGTTCTCCACGTATTGTTGGACGAGTGGAGCCACATGTCGGACACTCAATGGAGCGATGTGTGAATCAACGAGTGGAGCCACGTGTCGAGCATCCAGTGGAACTGTGTGTCGATCTTCTAGTGGAGCCACGTGTCGAGCTGCAGCACCCACTATGTGGGGTCCACCTGCGGACTATGGGACCCACGTGTAGGGTCCACCTCAGGCTGTGGGGCCCACCTGTTGGGCTGCGAGCCGTGGGACCCACGTGTGGGGTCCACCCGCTGTCATTTACCAAGGCCTTCTTAAACTTTTTGGTACATATTGAGTCTGTCGTACTTGAAAAGTCCCAATACAAAAAATATGGTATTTTACCCTGTTATCAATTACAAATAATAAATTTTCATTAAAAAATAATATTTTACAAATAATAGATTTTCATTAAAAGTTATTTTTAAATTCATTACAAATAATAATTATAATACTTAAATAATTTTATTAAATACAAATAATGACTAAAAATATATTACATATTTTCATTCATTACAGAGTTCCACAAATTCCTTTGTATTGTATACAAGTCAGCTCATTTCTTAGCTCCTTTAGATGCATTATTCCACCACCATTGTGACATGGGTATTACTGGATAATCATGACGTAGAAAAACTTGTACAAAGTGAGTGTCACACACATGCTGTAATAACTCGGGCCTCTGGATCGGGTTATTTTCCCTTTTCTCCTTTTGGATCCAAACCGACCCTTATGGACGACCCAAATAATTTTAATTAAACTCCCTTAATCTTTTTCCCACATTATCTTTTTAATATCTTCCCTTGATTTTATCACAATCTATCTTTTCTTTAAAATCCTGACGTAACAGCATTACGGCCGCAATGAGACCATTACGACCGTAATGGTCATTGTTGTTACGACCGTAATACTCAGTATTACGACCGTAACACTGTTCGTCTCACTTCTATTTAAACCTGGCTTTAAACTGACTCTCTTGATACCCTAATCATTCTAAGACTTTGTCCACGACCTTCACAGCACCAGAAAAGAGAAGAGGAGAGGGTTTGTGACCAGAGGAAGACCAAGATGTTCCCGTTCCGTCGTTCGGTAAGATTCATGCCCTCTCCCTCCGTTTTTCGTTGTTTTCGTCTATCGACTCCGTTTCTTCGCATGGGACTAATTCCCCAGGTGGATTAAGTGATCAAGGAAGCAATAGACGTGTTGGGAATGACCTGACAAGCACAAG
>JAOWBR010226814.1:0-12638 GCA_028571145.1 Dionaea muscipula
ACACTTGGGAGATTGGAACAAGGCCATTCTTTGTAAGCTCTTGTGGGATATCCATAATAAGAAAGACTGACTTTGGATTTGCTGGATTAATGAATTCTATTTGAAGGGTACTCAGATTTGGGATGCCATTGGGGAGAATGGTTCTTAGGTTTAGAGAGCTTTAATGAGAGTTAAATCCCAGATTCTTCAATGTTTATCTCTGGCTGGACGGGTGAGGCCTCTTGCTATGTCGGTGTCGACAGCTTATGTTATTTGACTATTTTTCATGGGGAAGCCCCGATGGAGAGATGTTGGAAAATCATTTGGGCAAAGGATATGTACCCTAGACTGAGTATCGTGTTGTGGTTGGCTTCTCAAGGGTGCCTGAATACCAAAGATCGATTAATGAGATTTGGGATTTGTGTGGATGATTTATGTACATTGTGTAAGGAAGAGGCTGAAAGTCATTCTCATTTGTTCTTCAACTGTTCCTTTGTTCAACATGTGCTCGTGGTGATCAACCGTGAGGCCCCCGTTGGCTGACGATGGAGGAATTGGAGTGACTGTGTTGATTGGATTAAAAGGAATGCTACTGGAAAGACCATAAAAACTAGAGGGTTAAGGATTATCCTTGGAGCAGTAATTCAAGGTATATAGTGGGAGAGAAACAGAAAAATCTTTTTATAGGAAGCTAGCGACTATATGGATATTGCACATAGAATTTTGAGACTGTATAGGGATTACAGTAGGTAAGTCATCATGGATTCATGATGAGCTTGTGCTCTTGAGTGTACAGAGATTTTATCAGAAATATACCTAATCTTCGTTCAAAAAAAAAAAGAAAAAGAAAAAAATGAATGGGTGGATTGAGTAGATTGTCTAATATTTGAATTGTTTGGTCCTTAAAATTATAATTAACACTTAAACATGCCGCCTCAACCCTAACAAATATCAAATTCGAGATTTCAAAAAAGGAAAACAACAGAACAATTGTGAGTAATTTAAATTAAAGAATAAAAAGAAAATACTATACACATAAAAACGAAATCAGATTTTCCGATTTATGACAAAAAAGAATCCAAAATAAGGGCACATCACTTGCCACCTGGGAGCAGCAAACACATATGCGAGCAGCAAACTTTTTTGCCACCTGGGATTTAATTTCGCCATGTGTGCAAGTGACCCCACTTGTCCAGTACCAGCCATATCACATGCCAGCTGGGCAGCAAACTATTTTTTTGCCACCTGGGATTTAATTTCGCCATGTGTGCAAGTGACCCCACTTGTCCGGTACCAGCCACATCACATGCCTCATCCATCATCACCATCAACTTACTTTCATACGCATCGGCGATGTTTACTGGTCTTAAAAAAAGTCTCTCTCTCTCTCTATTTGTCATCTCCCCCCCTTCTCTCTCTAGGGTTCCGATACTTCGAGCTCCGTCCATATCTTTCTCTGTGCAAATCGAGGTACGATTCAAATCATATTCTCTGTAGAGCTTTTTGTTTTATTTCAATGTAAAAATGATGAAGAACGATTTCGATTTGGAGAATCCTGAGGTCTCTTATGCTGAAGAAGCGCAAATCGTAAGGGTTTCGGGGAATGGAAATGTTGTTGGGGAGAGGGGAGGAAGTGAGGCAACCACCGACAGCGGTGGTTCCTCAGGTGGTGTGGAGGAGGCCGAGGTTCCTCCAGGGTTTGATAGTGGTGCAGATCAGGGTACTGGCGATTTTGGTAGAATTAAGATTTCGGCGGGCGATGATTTTAAAGGAGAGGAGGAGTTTAGGGTAGCTGGAGTAAGCGGCAGAGTGGAGGCTGTGTTTATTGATTTGAACCATGGAGTGGGAACTGAGGAGAGCGTGCATGATTTTAATGACCCAAATAGTGGTGCCAATGGTGGTGATAATGGTTTCGGGGGTAGTTTTACCATGGCTACTAAGGATGTTGCAGATGAGGAAACTTATGATTGTAAGGGTAGTGGTGCAGATGATGGCTACAGAATGCAGAAACGAGCTGTTACTGAGTACCATCCGTTAACGAGCAATGCTTCTAGCGATGCGGGTGTTACAACAAGGGCAGGGTCATTAAATGTGGGGTTTGGATTTCAGATGGGTGATATGGTATGGGGTAAGGTGAAATCACATCCATGGTGGCCTGGTCATATTTTTAATCAAGCATTTGTATCTTCTCACGTTAGGCGTACGAGGAGGCATGGCCATGCTTTAGTTGCATTTTTCGGTGATAGTAGTTATGGATGGTTTGAGACAGCAGAACTCATTCCATACGACCCTAATTATGCGGAGAAATCAAGGCAAACAAATTCTAAAAATTTCACGAAGGCTGTCGAGGAATCTGAGGATGAGGCGAGCAGGAGGGCTGCTCTTGGCTTGAGTTGTCGTTGTCGAAACCCTTACAACTTTCGACCGACAAATGTTCAAGGGTACTTCATTGTTGATGTTGTCGATTATGAACCTGGTGGTGTTTATTCAGTTGGTCAAATTAAAAGGGCAAGAGATGGTTTTCAACCTCATACTATGCTTTCATTTGTTAAGCAGTTAGCTTTGGCACCTACAGATGTTGAAATGAAAAACATTGATTTTATTAAATCCAAGTCTATGTCTCTTGCTTATCGGAGAGCTATTTTTGAGGAATTTGATGAAACATATGCTCAAGCATTTGGGCAGCAGCCAGTTCCCCCTACTAGATTGTCTTCAAGGGTAATTGACCAGTCTGCCAAAGATATTACTCGAGGTATTAAATGTATTATGTTAAGCGCATCTTGTCGTACTTTTTCGCGTTTATTTTGATCACGCTTCCTGATGAGAACTTGCTTATTTTTCGCCTTACCTAATATTTGGTTGTTGATTGGAAGCAATTGATTGAGGGGTTTATTACAAAGACGTGAACTATTTCATTGAGCAGGCAGCAAAAGATGGGAATGCCCTTCTAAAATCTTTATGGAACCACTGTCATATGTAGAATGTAGTGGGTATATAAACGTAACTAGATTAATTTGGTTTGAATGTAGTGCATTTATATCTTTTCCCACTTTTTTGTAAATCATATGATTGTTTTTTCCCCTCTCTATTGAAAATTGTTTCCCTATTGTTTTGTTTGTGGGGTTTGGAGCAATGTTGTTTCCTGACTTCATTGCAAGGTGCCCGAGAAGGTAGAAGCATAACAAATTGGTTACCTTACTATGTTGTTAATGAAGGATAAAGTTTTTTTTGGATGACATGTGATTAAGTTGGTGGTAGCGAGTAAATATAGATATCTCCTTTGTGAGTATATCCAAGAAAAAGAAAATCTGGTTAGTGCCCTGTTTTTGCTTATGATCAAACGCCTAGAAACAAAGTCCTTCAATTTGATTTCTTTTTGTTATAGACTTTGCTGAGGGTTTTTTTAATTCAATACCTTCTTTTTATTCGATGCTCTTTCATACCCAGGCTTATCAATCTGTGCTGTGATGTAGCGTATGCCTTCCTACTGTTTCATAATAGTTTCTGATGTCACTGTTTTGTGTCAGATTCTTTTACTATGTCGTTACTCATTTATTCTTGTTGAGGTTTTTTGTTTTGGAAGTGGGAGTGTTGTGGTTATTAGTATCCTGCTGATGGTGCATGCGTTTTGCCTCTACCTTCGAGACGAATGATTGATTGCAATGGATGGAATCTCTAAGATAGATCCAAATTTATTTAGTACTCACGAAATACTTGTACTATTCACTCTTTCATCTCATTCATGTTTCTTCCTCACTGAAATACTTTTCTTGGTGAGTGCTTTGCTCTTGTGATTTTAATTTATTTTCAGTCTATAGTGATTGTATTCAGGTCAGTTTAAGATTGCATGTAGTGATTTACCCATGTGACTGACACTTCTTTAGAGAGATTCATGGTGTCGGCAAGAGAGCAATAAGTTGAAAGGATTCGATGACATGTTAGGATAACTTCGGGGCTTGAGATATTCAGTTGGTCCTTCAAGAGAATAGCAAATAAAAGATAGATGAAGTATATTAGTAGATGAATTGATGCCCAACAATTTGTATTGGGGGGAAACGAATCTGGTATTGAGGGATTTCTTAAGAATTTCATTCAGAGAATCTTTGTGAGGCAGCTTGATGACATTTGTTGCTTAGCGCCCTTGTGCATCTGAGTTGCTTGCTCTTTCTTAAGACATGTGAGCTCTATATGGTTCCCCTCCCCAGATTCTGAGTTAGCACCGATTTTCTTATATTTGTTTTTCGATACTAGTACCTATTAAGCTTAAAGAGAGATTTTATAGGACATATATTTGACCAGCAGCATTATATGAAACAGTGTGTTGGACAGTCCAGTGTAAGTGAGAGAATTAAAATATTGAGGTAGATATGTAGGCACACTATTAAACTGAATTGAGGTGTTAATACAGATGATCCAGGCAAAATTTCTTCTTATTGTTGCGTAGAGCACAATTGCTAATGAAGTGAGTATTAGACATGTACATAGGATGGATATTTCTAAAGATCAAGGTCAACTACTTGTATATTGATGTGCTATTATTTGCTTGTTTCTCTAAGGTGGGAATGGCTTTTGCCTATTTGATCTTATACTATATCGATAAGCCTTGCAAATGGTGATATGAATTGACTTCTCTTCATCACAAAGAGCCTTCAAGTAGCCGTCTATTAATCGTTGATATTATTGCATGGACTTGGTTGTAGTATTGCAGCATCCATAAATTTCTGGCTCCGCAGTTCTCCATGCTGTCCCTTGTTTGTTATAGTCCATATGGTGTATGTTGATTTGCTGAATTGCTTTTCTTTCATGTCATGACCTAAGGTGTATGCATTGCTTAATATAATATTTTTAACTGCTACTCTTCAGGTCTCTTGAGTGGGCGACAAGTTTTTGCTGAAACCCTTGGTGGTAGGAAGAGTTCAGCAAAGGCTCTGAAGACAAAGGAGCATGCAAAGAAAGACCGATACCTTTTCAAGCGAAGAGATGAGCCAAAGGACTCCAGGACTCATCAGATCGATCAAGGGAATATGAGCTCCTCTTTGTCCCCTGCTTATGAAGATGAGCCATCAGTGTCAGCAGCAGGGGACTACGTATTGCAGAGGAGGGAGCAAGCTGTGTCTGCGTCTGAGGAACAAATTTCGACTCCTAGGAGGAACGAGGTGGCAGCTTCAAGCATTATAGTTGGAGGCAGCGATAGTGGTGCAGGTAATTATCCAATGACACCTTCAGAAATCACAGCCTGTAGTTGAGGATAGCATTTTAAGTGTTGTAAATCTGTCTCTGTTGCAGGTCCTGCAAGGATCGGTTGCCCCGACATGTCTGGGAAAGAGCTCTCAACTGATCTACCTCGGCAGTACGGATCAAGTGTTTCATCAGGTGGACAAGAGCTGGATGCACTTTTGGGTGGCTCAGATTCAGGGAAGATAATCAAATGTGCTAAACGTCCTGTGGAGGAATTCAGCTTTGAGAAACCTGATTTGGGACAGAGAAAAAAGAGAAAGAAGGCGGAAGCCGAACTGAGATCAGCTGCTCCCCATAAGCAACCATTAGCTTCCTCAGGGATGGAGGCAGGGAATTCAATGCAGATTGATACAGCCTTGACCGAGGATTCCAAGCTAGGCCACCTGAGGAAGGATGTCAAGACCACTTCCTCTCCGTCCGTACCAGGGGGGCAGATGCCATTAAGTGGTGTTGGGGAGTCCGAGGTTGAGCTTCCTGAACTGCTGGGTGATTTGCAAGCTCTTGCTTTGAACCCATTGCATGGAGCACAGAGGAGCAGACCTGCTACGGTAACGCAGGTCTTCTTGAGATTCCGCTCACTCGTTTTCCGGAAGAGCTTGGCTGCACAGCCCCCGGTCTCTGAACTCCACGAAACTCGGGCAGTAAGACCTCCACCTGTTTCTGGGCCTCCTGCAGATGCTGCTGCTACTACTATTGGTGGCCCTGAAGATATCAGGAGTGTTCCCCCCTCTAAGCCATCAAAGCCTCTGAGTCGACTGGATGATCCAACAAGAGCAGGGAAGAAGCGTATACCTTCCGAGCAACCAGAAGAAACAACTGCAAAGAGGTCGAAGAAAGTTGGTGATGCAAAACCTTTTGGTGCAGAAAAGAGGGCTATTCAAAAGACCTCTGAAATGCAGCATGCGGATGGGAGGGGCAAGGATATGGCAGCAGCACCACCACCGCAGAGAACAGCCAAGGCAGAGTCTTTGAGGAGAACCGAGCCACCTCGGAAGGTTGAGGAACCAACGTATCTGATCATCAAGTTCCCTCCAGGTTCCTCACTTCCTACATTCATGGAGCTGAAGGCAAGGTTTGCCCGTTTTGGTTCAATGGATCCCGAGGGTAATCGGGTTTTCTACAAGACGACAACCTGCCGAGTGCTGTTCCTCTACAAGGAGGATGCAGAGAGAGCCCAGCAGTATGCAGACTCCGTCTTCCCCAACGCGAAGCTGCTTCTGAAACCACTGTCGGGGAGGGGAGAAGATGAGCCCACACCAGCTCAACCTCAAGCTCCAGCAGCAGGGCCACCGAAATCAATCCTGAAGAAACCAACCGGAGATGAGGCTGGCCCGGGTGTTAGGGGGACCCGGGTCAGATTCAACGTGGGCGAGGAGGACACCAGTGCTAGAGAGGTTCAAACGATGGACTATAGGAACAACAATTCATCTTTTCAAGAAGCTACTGGTCCATCGTCTGTTGCAATGGATTTTACTAGTAATCAAAAGGTCATTTCTGCTTCAAATCCATTGCCTCCTCTTCTTCCCCTCCCTGCTTTTCCTCCTCGGCCGTACTCCAGGGCCATACAATATCAGCAACATGCTGAAGCAGGCCCGAGAGTAGATAACAATTATAACCCGATCATTGGCTTGCCAGCTCAAGCGCCCACCGTCGATGTTGCACAGCAGATGTTGATGTTGCTGTTGGAGTGCAAAGACATTGTGGCCAATGTGACGTCCAAGTTGGGCTATGTTCCCTACCATCCCTTGTGAGGGCGACGGGTGGGCTTAAGCTTGGGATGATAAATTGGTTCACCCAGAGTCCCCCCATCATCTCCTCCGCAGCAGTCGGTGCTGCGGTTGGCTGCTGAACGTGGTGGAAAAAAAAAAGGAGAAACAAAACCATGAAAACATGGGGGTGGAGGGGGATTGCTGCAGTTGTATGTTGTATATCGTATGCTGGGGGCCTATTCAAGCGAGGCTGGTTATACAGGGTTTTTGCAGCTTAGAGAATTATGTTAAATTCTTCTGGGTCTGTATAAGTTCCTAAACGAGACGGGATATCCGTGACTTGTTCTGTATTTGTAATGGAATGAAACCCATTATGGATTTGCAATCGAATGAAACCGAATGGGATAGTGGTAGTTTCTCAATATGTTCATGTTTTTTTTACTTTCCTAATAGTTGTTTATATACTAACATTTTTGGCTCATGTTCTCGGATGATAATAGTTTTGCAACTCACCGTTCGTTTCGTTTTCTGAGTAATGTAGAAAAATAAGAAGGAAAAAAAAAAAAAAAAAAGTCTGAGCCCATGTGTTGCATTTGCATCACACGTGTGAACACGTCTTGGCGAAATTTGGCCCAAATGTGTGTGATATTTGGCTTGAGATGATCAAAATAACCCAACCTGTCCGGTCTGTCTGATTTTTTCAGCGAGTTTTGGAACGATGTTGAGTTCGAAATAATTTTTCGAGTCAGATTTGAATTTTATTTTTTGTGAAGGTCCGACTCGACCTGCATGTTTTACAAAGGCTCAATCCGGTCTAACCGTCTAAAATTTAGGTTTGGGATTTGAAAATATAGTCCGCGGATTCTAAAATTGTGTCAAACCTGAGCTTGAACCCCTTGATCACGTATATATTTGGCCCATTTCTCCTAGTTGGTTTCTTTTGATGTGAAAATAGTGAATTTCCTACTCATAATGAAAAGTGTGCTTCAAAATTCACAGATACATGTGCAGATGTGCTGAGGGCATGATATGTGCAAGGAGATATGTATATGTGCCTGTATATGTTGGTAAATCATCATTTTTCAAACAAAAGATATGGAGGAGGTGGTATATAAAATCGCTGTTTAAAGTGTATTAGTTTTCGTTAGACCTGAGGCTAGCGAAAGTTAATACGCCTCAAACAGTGATTTATCCTTTTCTATTTTTTACACCGAACTCCACCTTGTACTCTTTTATATTATCAAACCATTTTTTTGAGGTTATAATCCCCCTTCTATAAACATCACATCAATGTGGATCAACCATCCAAACATAATACATCCTCTATATTTTATCCTCCTTCATAACTAATATATCCCATCTTTTACTTCATCCAATCGGCCCCTGAAATGCTAACGGGATTGGATCATGAGAATCATAATGACAATGAGTGAAAAATGCGTTCTACGTTATTTATTTGCCACGTTGCTAAGGTAAGAATGGTTGATATGATTGTCACAAATTTATGGTAAAGATCTATTAGCTCTTCCTCCTCTGTACAAATAACACGTATATATGAATTAAACTTATATTTCTTAACCTGAATCTAACATATAATTTATTATATTCTCTCATATTTTAGAAATCAACTCACTCATAATTATAAATTTATATATCCTAACCCAAAAATCTAACATATATTTTATTATATTTTCGGGTATCTTAGAGACCAATTCATCCATAAATTTCATGTGTACATGGGCTTTGAGCCCCTCACCAAGATCAATATATATTAAAAGAAATTCCGGCAGACGTGTAACGTGTTCGACAGCTCAATGGACTGCGAGTGCACGTAAAAGAGTCTACCTCCTCCCTACACCAAAATACCAAATCACCAATCCAAAACAACAGCAACTTCAAATTCCTTCATCCAGGTTTCCTTTACCTTCCTCCAACAAACATCCTTTGGTCCTCCCGCTGATCGAATCACACTTTTCCTCCACCGCCGCCGCCCCGTCGCCGTCCTTCCACGGCGTCGCCTCCTTAGAGTTCCCGATTTCAATTTCCTCGCCACCCAGCGGTCCCCCACCACCTTATCCCAGATGCACCCATCATCATCACCCCCCGCCTCTCCACAATCACCACCCTCTTCCTTCTCCTCCGCCTCCGACGCACCCGCCCCAACCGTCCCTTCCTTGGTGCCCGACCCGCCTCCCTCCACCGTGCCTCTTCACCAACCCAAGCCTGACCAATTCTTCCCCAACGCGTCACGATCCGATTCGGACGACCCGGGCCCGACCCTCCTCTCCCTCTCCTTCAACCAGGACTTCACCTGCTTCGCCGTCGCCACCGACCGTGGCTTCCGCATCTACAACTCCGCACCCTTCCGCGAGATCTTCCGCCGGAACTTCCCCTCCCTCGATGACCCATCTTCTCGTGGAGGAGGCGGCGGGATCGCCCTCGTTCAGATGCTCTTCCGCTGTAACATCCTGGCCCTCGTCGGCGGCGGATCCAACCCTCAGTACCCAACTAATAAGGTCATGATTTGGGACGACCACCAGAGCCGCTGCATAGGTGAGCTCTCGTTCAGGTCGGACGTCAGGTCAGTCCGTCTAAGGAGAGATCGGATCGTCGTTGTCCTGCTGCAGAAGGTGTTTGTGTACAATTTTGACGATTTGAAGCTGCTGCACCAGATTGAGACCATCTCGAACCCTAAGGGGCTTTGCGAGGTTTCGTGCGTGGCAGGTTCCTTTGTGCTGTGTTGCCCTGGGCTGCAGAAGGGCCAGATCAGAGTCGAACACTACACGTCAAAGAGGACCAAGTTCATCATGGCTCACGATTCGAGCATAGCCGCGATGGCCTTGATGCAGGATGGGTTGGCCGTGGCTACGGCGAGCAGTAAGGGGACTTTGGTTAGGGTTTTCAATGCTCTTGATGGCACATTGTTGCAAGAGGTATGCACCTGTATATGATACTTCTGGGATCAACGTAGTTTCATCGAGTTCCTAAATCTCATGGGTAGATTATCCATGAAAGTCTGGTGTCTCTGGGGTATCTTTGATAAATAACCAGCTCAAAACATACTATTAAGTTGAGTAGTGCTTGTGTTGCTCTATTGTGACTCTTGGTTTGTACTTCGCTGATGATAATCCCTTGTGGGCATTTAATCTAGAAGAGATTTATGTTAGCAGTCCTTGTTTAGCTTACATGTATATGTGTTTGATATGATTCACACTTGTGTACCCATAGCCCATAGGTAGGTAACATTGTTGGTTCAGTGGGTGAACTTTTGTTTTCTTGCAAATCTTTGTCTAAGTCATCTAATAAGTTGTATGAACATAATGAGAAATGGGCTCTTCACTTTAAGTTTATGTGCCATTGGTGCATGAAATCATGATCAATTGGCTCCAAACTTCTTAGGGGTAATCAGATGATTTTTAGAGCTTAAACTATAAGCTGGTGTACTTCTGTGATTTGTCTTGGAAGTATATTCTTCCATCTTAGGTTTTGGTATGTCTTAACTTTATTATGTGGCAATATTTTTTGGTGCTAGAAACTTTTGGATAGATCAACGATGTTCCTAATTTGCTTGAGCATACCATCAGTTTAATCAAAAAGCTTATGGGTGGTATTCAAGTGGTAACTTGGTCTGCTAGTTTTTGTTTCCCCATATGATAGGACATCTTGAATTAAGTCTGAGATACTTTGTAGGTAGTCTTGAGTAAACAAGCATGGTTACCTACACCAGTGCTCGGCTAAATCAAGTAGTAGTTGGTTTCTGAACTTATAATATTATGGTACAAAGGTTCATTGTTAGTTTCTAATTCCTATAATCCTAATGAAGTTGTTGGCTTATACTCGGTTATATGTGAACTATAGCTATAGGATTCTGCCAAATACCCTTGTATGAAGCTAGCTTACCACTTATCGGTACACAAACAATGCTAATGGTTAACACTCCCTTTACTGCATCCCATGCTTATGTATTTCATTGTTTTACCTTCTATGTTTGTCATTTCTTCTGTGGTCATGATGTATTTTATTTGGCATCGTGAATCAGAGATTTTCTTTACCATGTTTTATGTTGTGAGGCATTATCTCATTTCATTTTGCCATCAACATCTACAGAAAAGGGCAAATGTGTGTAGTTTTCTGATGATCTAATGGCGAATGTCTTGAATTTCCCAAGATTGGATTATATTGTAGTTGCTAACTAACTATATGTGGAAGTCATCCTGACCTCATGTGCGGCTTAATTTGATAGTAGTTTGATTTTTTATTCGGATTACTGTTGTAGGTGAGGAGGGGAACAGATAGAGCAGAGATTCACAGCCTAGCTTTCTCAACTAATGCTCAGTGGCTAGCAGTATCAAGCGACCGGGGAACGGTACATGTTTTTAGCCGCAAGGTTGAATCTGGAACTCTAGGAACCAATGTGTTGCCCACTCCAGTTGAAACCCTTCATTCTTCCCAATCTCCCAAGTCATCTTTGTCCTTAATCAAAGGTACCATGTCTCATTATTAGTCACCAGGTGATACTTTACCTTTCTATTATCGTTGGTGATTCAGTTGGTAATGTAATTGGAAAGCATCAATGAAGAACTGGGGAAATTATTACTGTTATTACCTGATGTTTCAGTTAAGGAACTGGGGAGATCGTTATTAAGGAGGTTACAGTGCATCCCTTCCCCATCCCCCATTCGACCCCTGCCAAAAAGGGAAAAAGAACACCGTCCTTGCTCTTGAGCGGGGGATTTTTTTATTTCCACATGTCAGTAACAATGAGGCATTGTGTAATATGGTGGAGGTGCTTGGTAAGGAGATGGTATCAAAGCTGAGCACAACCAGAACATAGCCATTGTTCCTTAGGAAAGTAAGTTTTATGTTGGTAATTTGGTAATATGTTTATCAAATGGCCAGTGCAGTGCTCCTATATCATATAAAGACTGTATTACAATGTTTGGGGCAGTTTTCAGCTGTGGAAGTTTGGTGTGATACTTCTATAGCTGATGCAGAAGGATTTTGGCTGATTTTGGTTCATTTTCATGTTAAGCTTGTTCTGGTCCTTGTTTATGAATTTCAGCAAGTGTGTTATAATGAAAAGGAAGGGTAGGAACTGTTTCTTGAAGGCTAAAGAGTTGCTGATGCAGATATGCACATTCAAGATAAACCCATTCTCCTAGTTTAGCTTGTTTTTTTTTTTTTTTGACTATTTTCTCCTAGGAAGGGAAAGGTTGTGTCACTGGTGATCTGTTGGCCACATGTTTGGGATGTGGAAACCACTTCTTTGCAAAAATGTAAGGGTAAGACTGTGTGCATGTGTACACTCTCCTCCTACTCCTACACTAGTCGAGGATTGCTTGGGCACCAGGAATATATTTGTCATTTTGATGTTGCTTGCTTATTAGCCGCTGTAGTCCGTCTAATTAGCTACATAGGCATGCTATACCTGGTTAATTATTCCTGGTATGTAGGTTGGTTTAGTAGTATTTGGCCTAGAGGTGGGTAGAATGCTAAGTGTAACTTTAAGGGGAAGGTTGTTACCAAGCTAAGGCTGTTAGTTTCTCTATAAAAAGTTTCTTAGCAATCACCATTTTGATGAATGAATACATTTCTCCTCTCTCATAGAACCCGATTCTCTCGTTTCTCTCATCTCCATTTCCTCTCTTTTAGCTTCTCCTCTATATCTTTTTTGGTCTTCTTCCTACATATAATACCCTTTTATCATCTAAC